>JARFNZ010130776.1:0-11270 GCA_031763405.1 Balanus nubilus
ATGATTGCCGAACTCATTAAACGTTAACCCTGTGGACTACTGCGTCTGGAACGTCCTGGCGGACCCCCAGAAGTTTGACTCCCTGAAGGACTTGAGGAATGTGCTAGGGGGATACCTGGGAGGTGGTGACTGAACACTATCAGGTTAATTATCTTCCGGTGAAAGTGACGACTGAACGCTGAAAGCAATCCGCTCTGAGGGAAGTGCAGTCAACCACGTGCTAAAAAAAATTGCCGAACAGCAGTTGGAAAAAATGATTTTGACCATCTTTTGTTCCACAGTTTATACAATCATAATGACTTTAAGGATTTACTTGGAGATTTGCAACAATAATACCAAAAGCCTATCGAATGGGTGTGCGAAATTTCAAATCCCTATCTTTACTCGCCTCTCTCCAAAATAAGCCCAAAGTTGGGAACGTTTTTTTGGCTCACCCGGTATATTTATATATACCTATATGTGACCTATATCCTAGTTAATTAACTACTAAGGAGATTTCTTGCCCTAATTGTTGACCTCTAAATCACTCAATCACGGCTTCCATTCGCAAATATTTTTGTAGATGGGCCGTTGACGGTTGACTTCCGTGCTGTATAACGAGCATGTATGACGAGTATACCAAGTAATGAATAACGAGCTATGAGCTTCATGTATAACGAGCTTGGCTAACGTTGTTATAAAACAGGAATCACTTAAACACATTTTGACTGCTCCATTTGACACACATTTTGAAACACATCATTACTCCATAATCCTGTTCGCATTAGGATAGCGATTCTCACCAACTGCCGCACCGCTGACACATGTGGTAGCGATGTGATTGGTAGGTCCCCTGACGATTTGAATGCGTTTAATTGATGTGGTTGTGTGTTTGCTTGATGGAATCACACGGTAATTGATTATGAGTTGTGCTGAACAAACATCAGGTGGGAACGGGTTAAAGTGAATGAAGTTAAGAAATTATCAATATTAAAATAATTACGAGCGAGCACTATGCGCGAAACGAGTTCTTTCGTGGTATATGGGAAAAGCTGGGTGAGAGCGGCCCGGCCAGGCCCGGACTGGTACATACCAACGCTTTTAAGAGACTTTATCTCTGCAACCGCATATCCGATTAACAAGCGGTCTTTTTCACTGATTAACCCCATCCCCTACCCTACATGAGACTGGTGCCGACTCACGCTGGTGCTTACCACGGCGTGTGCCGCGTGCCGCGTGAGGGGTGTCGGAAATAGTTTCCTCGCAAGAACTCTGCGACGTTTGGGCCAATGGTGTTCAAATTTGGTTTGTGGTTAGGGACCCATCAGCTGCGATTAACACAAGTCACATTAACTGGATGCGTCTCTACTTGCGTACGTTCACACCCCTTTTCTACATATGTGTCGGGAATTGCTGCGACGATTGTATTCAACTTCGCTGTGTGGTTAGAGACCCATGAGCTACAAGCTTTACGCAAGTTAGTGATGGGGTGCATCTCCACGTGCGCACGTGCACACCCCTAACTACATTTTGGCAACGGCTGAGTCGATTGTGTTTTAAGTTGGTGTGCAGTTAATGGTATATTATAGTTTGTAAGATTTGTTTTCTGAATTGACCCAAACAATTAATCAGGTATGGTCTACAAGTACAACCCTCAGTCCCCACCACATGTACGACATTCAGCTATTAAAGGGAATGTAAGTTTTTTCCACTTTTTTGGAGGCAGCAGTATTTTTGAACAAAAGGCAATACATTCAATAGTAAATTTAAGTCATTTTGCTATGTGATGTCTCCATCCACCTGAAAATGCTACGTAGGTTAGGTTTGCGCACCATGCGTAATTGTTCGCTCGAATAGTAGCATTTAGAGTAGTATTACTTCAAACACGTCGAAACTCGACATTTTTTTGTTAACATTCCCGGGGCTTTACGTGATTTCAAGTGGTATTCACCATTTACATAGACAGACAATTTAGGTATGAGTGTGCGCCATCACTTCAAAAGAGGAAATAATTACATTATTTTTTACATTTTATCAATTTCCGTACTTCAAATTCCTTCTTCTAAATGTTACTATAGGGATTTTTTTTCGAAGTTATTGTGTTTCTAGATATATTTTCCCGTCCGGTTTGTAATTGCTGCCATACTAAAATCCTTTAGCAACTTCTGCGTACGAGAAAACCATCGCCGTTTATCGTTACGGCGTCGTGTTGGAAGGTGATTATTGCTGCTGTTGCTTATTTTCAGACCCAAATTACATTTTCTGATGATCACAACATTTATTATCGTGGCCTACTTTTTGCCATGTGCGCCACAAGCCTTGATTAAAGATGAGTCATTGATGAATCCTTGATTAGAGATGAGGCAATCAAATACTAGTGCTGGGTAAATCGGTGGCGTTTTTGAAGTAATTACAAAATTCTTGTTCCGATTCCAGCATTATTAAATTACAGAACTTTGTATTTGTTTGGTAAAATGCACCATAAATAGCAAAATATAATATATAATAATAAAGCAGTTAAAATACACCCAGTCATAACATTATAGCCGACATTTTCAAAACCCTTACATTACCTTTAACACGCGCCCCGACGGGCTATTTGCGACCCTGCCCGCCGATGGGGGGGGGGGGGGCTTTCCTCCCTCCCCCTCCCCTACGATATCCCCTACGAACTACTGGGCCGTTAAAAAAAACTCGAACGGCATTCGATAGCTCTGTACATGAAATTTCAGAATAGCATGTGAAATTTGATTCTAAGGTCACTGATGACGTCACAGGCCAGGTCAAAGACCCAATTTTGCCAATTTTTGCCTGTCAATTTTTGGATGGTATTGCCGGGTAAAATAACGATATTCAACGCATAAGAAGCTACTAAATTGGCATCAATCGTGTTCCTGACACTTCCAAGTACCATTCTAAGCCTTTAAGAGTGATGTAGCAGGTCAAGGTCATCCAAGGTCACGTGGTCAAAAAGGTCAAACTGCTGATTTTGGTCATTGGTTACTGTAATACATGTTTTGGGGAAGTTTTTCGTCAAGAACGCGAAAAATGACCCTGAAAAATTGTTTTGCCAATTAAAATAGTAAAAAAATGAAAATATTGAAAATCATCGGAATTCGTAGAAATGTCATTAGAAGTGGCTGTTCTGGGCATTTGAAAGGTCATTACTCCGCCATTTTTGAAGATACTGAATTCAAATTTGTTACACATATTGATCGAGGTGGTCTGTAACAAATGCATTCTGTTTTTTTTATTATAAAAACGGAAAATGTCAAAATTCAAAATTTTGAGCATGATTTTTACAAATTTTCCAAATTTCCCAAACCTAAAAAATTCGAGAGACCAGTTTGATAGCTCAATCTGTTCTTAGTCTTTGGACACCAAACAATTGACTGTATCTTTAAAACTGTGCGACTGAGCGTGTTTCCCGCAAACCCCTATTTTTTGCCTAAAATGGGGAAAACATGACGTCACTCTGACGTCATTTGCGGATGACCTATCATGACCTCAATATTTTCATTTAGCCAGTATGTGAGACATTGATGTCGAAAGGGGCCTGTAAAGTTTGGTGACGCTGCTAGCATTATTATGGGAGATATCAGGAAAAAAGGGAGGGAAGCCGTTTCGCCACCCCCCTCTCCCCCATTGGGGTGCGGGTTTCCTCGACTAACTGTGGAATTTCGCTTTCTGAACGATAAGGAAATTTGACTTTTTAGCTATGCGGTGCATGACTTCTTTCGGTGCACTTGATAACAAGGCACAAATAGAACATACATACCTATGTGTCACACTTCTTTAGGTCATTCTGTTAAACGTGAATGAAAGAGCTTTCAATAAGATTTCCCGTTTGTTTTTATTATTCCATCTCGTGTGTTACGAGCGTTGCTTAAGTTCGCAAAACCTTTCAACTTACACTTTGTGTGTAGAACAGAACACTTTATTATATAGAGCACTTTATGTATTTGACTACCTACATTTGAGACTTGAGTGTTCAACGTAAAATGCATATCACTCGAAGACTGACTAATCATTGCCCGACATACATGTACAAAGTTGCTTCAAGATACTCCAGCCCAACGCGTCCAATATAGGAAATGGTGAGCTTCTGATCGGACGGTGTATGGTATGTATGCACATCAAACTTTTGATTGGACATTAACGTGGTAACTCAAGTTAACTGACGGGTGACCAAACCATAGAACTTGCACTGTGCTCGGAGTCTAGTGCAACGGAACTCTGAAAGATATTCATGTCTCCGAGGGTCAAGTGAAATTGAATGAGTTGATCGGAAGTATTTTTGAGGAGTACTATAAAGTTAATAAGGCTCTAACCTGTTGTAAAAAGACACTTTGAACTACGAGGAAGACTTATGTTAGACAGAATTTCAGTGAAAAAAACTCGGGTCTTCGATAGGAGGAAAACTCACCGTCTAATACCGTCATCGTCTAATAGTGCTGAAAGCTAAGGGTACCATGGAATTTAAATCTACTACCCATCTTCGGTCAAAGCAAGCTTTGGATGCAAAAAAATGTATTTACCGCTTATCGTAGCGTGGGAGCATTACTAATGCTCGCTAATGCTCGCTCCCAGATCTGCATCATATTCTAAGGCGTTTTTGGGTAGTTACGGGACTCATTTCGGGTTAGGTTATCGGACATTTCATTAACTGTCATAACACAGGGCGTTCCAGGACAGATCAACAGGGCGTCAACATTAGAGCTTCACCCTCCATTTCAGATGTCGACAAAAATTCGTTCGTAAGGTAATCTAGGGCTCTGAATCACGTTGTGCAAGTTCATGGTTCAAGTTTAAGACACGGTCATTGCAACGGTTTTTGAGTTATCGCCTCGGGCATTTTCGTATAAGGTCTCGTTACAAGACTTCTTCGGAGGCCGATAACATCACCACTTCTGAACTTGGTCGAGTATAATAAAATCGAGTATTTTTGGACTCGAAATGAACCAAGGAATGTAATTCTAGGATCAGTATCAATCAATGTCTCAGCTAGTGCAGTGTGGAATAATCAGGCCGTCTGGACTTGCTGACGACGAAGACAGCTTCATCTAATACATAACTAATCACAAACTGGCAGCGACAGAAATGAAAGTTTGAATTAAAACAAAACATTCTTTACATGTTCTTCACTGCAGGTAAAGTAAGAAAATAATTCCGAAACGGACAAAACGTTTAAAAAATAAACTGCTCTGCATATAGCTGCCGGATCCACCAGAGTTCAACCTGGATTAAATTGCCTTCTCCACGTGACGTTGTTTTTTAATCTCCCGTGCGAACGACGCCACACAGCTAAATAGCATGTCCTACAGATGTTTGTTTTATAGGGTCTCGTGTTTAGTGGTGACTAAGTGTTGTGAAAGCTGAGAACAGCGCATTAAAATGAAAATGTGGAAGACTCCTCGTGGAAGCAGCCATTTACCGACGCCGTTGTTACCATACCGCTACGATACGATTTTTTCACTTGGTCGTCTCGACCAATCGCCGACCGTTTCAGGGGGTTGTTTTTTCGGAGCTTTAGGAGGGAAAATAGCATATTTTAGGTAACTAATTTCAAAACAGTAAAAATCTGTGTGTTTTATTTGACAGATTTGGTCTCATTTGACATAAAAATGCAAATATCAACGTACAACAGGTCAATTATCGAGTGAAAACTTCGGCCAAAAGCAAACGAAAAAAGGTGTGATAGAAAGGGTGCATAACGTAACGTATACGTAACTCGGGTTCGTTGGTGTTTAAAACAAAACTGTTTAAAGGCCATCATTTTGATGGTTGGGGAGAAAAAGAAACATAATATTTTCTAAGAAATGAGAACCATTATTCCAGGTTCACTTGACAAACAAAAAGATGAGCTGTGTTGCTACGACGCAGGGCGTTATTTCCCAATATATGACCACAAAAGGTAAGACATTACGAGTGCGGGAACTTTTTTTTCGCGAAAGCTTAAATCAACTTGCATTTAATAAAACTTGGTTAGTAAGTATCGAAATGAAGCAATATATCTCTAAGGTATGTTTGAGATGCAAATTGAACACATAACGTAAATTTTAGCCTCGGCCATTAAACCTTCAGCCGCGTAAATATGTCCCACAAAACGGTTGGTTACTGTCTGCATGTAATATGAGAGCCCAGTTCATTGTCGGCATACGACAGACGTATACAACATACGGTGTTTCTGCTAAGAAAACTTTAGTAACCACACCGACATCCGATTCTATAGAGACTCCGCTGGTGTAGACTCCTTTTTAAGCATGTAAGGGTGAAATGAACTCCAGTGGTGCGGCTAGCAACGGTGCTCTGACCATTTCTCAAGTATTGGCTTTGCATTGATAAACCGTCATGCTATAGAAACACTTTGCTAGAAACACCTTCTTTCAATTATTTGAACTTCAATGACAATTATTATCCTACACAAAAGACTTAAACTCTAACATAGGCATCTTTTAAATCATATAAGTTTAACGGCATTATTATACATTATAAATAACATCGTATTTCTCACAGTGTTTTTATTTTATTTTGCATCATGTTTTTATCGCATTTTGTAGGTACTTTTGTTTTTTTAGTATAATACTTTGACCACCTTTTAACACTCACTTACAACTTAACCCTCAATAGCATCTTAATATCAGGAACATCTTTTCCATCAAGCCTAACTTTTTTCCCTCAGTCCCAACTATTTTGAAGTTTGACTGGTTTTACCACATCTTGATGCTATTATCGACACAACCAACCCTGCTACAAAGTAAAAATGATTAAAATATTACTCAAGAATGTGCTGCTGCCCAACTGACCAAACAGGTACCGCAGAAAAACAGAATATTCCCAGAAAATTGAACTGACACAACTGCACCACACAAGCTTTGTTTCATTTTTCATTTTCATTTTTCAAGCTTTTTCATTTTCATTCATTTCTTTTGTCATTTTTGCATTGCAAGATGAGCTAGGGCCAGATTTGACTGGAATATTCAGATTACAGCTGAAGACAGCAACAATTGCTTCAGAATAGGAGGAAACCACTAAAAATGAGTGAAATACAGTTGTAGATGAGTGTTAAAAAGTTGTGAGTTAGTGTTTTTAAGTTGGGAAGTGTGAAAGGTGTGATGAAGGGTATTTAAAGCATGAAAGAGGGTAACAAATTGAGGTGAGTGGGAAAAGTTGGAGAGTAGGGTTTTTAAGGTGCCCATTAATTGCATGTCGTTTTTTGTACTTTTTAGTACTTCTTGTGTCTTACATCATACTTATTATACTTTATGTATACTTCTATTTGTTTTTGTCTACCATTATTTTGGAACTTGTATTTTATTTCATTTTATTTCCACTTCTGATTTTATCTCACGAGTTCATCTGTCAGTGGGTGGCGAGTCCGTTGGTGGTATTCATGAATGAATGAATGAATGAATACATCCAAAATAAACAAATAAATACCTAAAAAATATACATAAATATATCAATAGAAATAAAATAAAATAAAATAAATAAATAAATAAATAAATAATTAAATACAATAAACTGCCAGTGTCTTGCTGCCTTCTGCGCAGCAATCTCCGTCGCACGGAGGTTGTTACGTCACACCTTCGGTTTCACATACTTGATTTATTCGACCGCTTTTGGAATGTCATTTTAAAAAATGCGGTAAAAAATCAAGTACCATTTCGAAGCTGACATGCACGGAAAATTCTTAGATAATATCAGCTTTTCGATGGTGCTAATTTTCGACGATATGCCGGTCAATTGTGGCCCATATAATGCACAGTTTAAAAAATGAGCTTGCTTTGGTCATTTGAGTGGCAACACTCAACCATATTTGAATATGCGTGTCCTTATTTGATTAGGCAGCTTAGACAACAAACTAAACCAAGAAACACTAACAAAAACACTTAAAGACCCGGACAAGAAAGCTGATTAAAAATCCAACTATAATAAATGTTTTTCATAGTTGTTTGTCTTCGGCCCGTTTCGTCAGACGATGAAACGAATATGGGATAATAATAAGATTGCTTCGCACGTGGCGAAGCTCGTATGACGGCAAAGTGCAAAGAGTGGCTTGTGCACAAGAGTGAAAAGGTATCATCTGATCCTATCGAGTTCGACCATATACTTCAGAAGACATGAATCTAAGGCATTGCCGTATATTGAGTCAAATGGAGGCAAGTGGTCAAATCATAGTCATATATATCATAGGCAAATCAAAATCATAAAATCAAATGGATCCATTCAGGAAGACGCTCCGTCGTTCTGAACGGCCTGTTGCGTCAGTTTCAGCCGATGGCGCGGCGTTGCGATGTTGCGTCATCTTAGACATGAAATGGATTCCTTTGTTTAGGATCGTCTGGATGGGACGATGGGTAGCCTGCTGCATCTAAAAGTCCCAACGTCTGAAAAGATAAGTGAGCAGGGCAACCGCTAATGTCAAAGAAGTTATAATTGTCCCGTAGTTTACTAATGATTTGAAACATATAGGTATATACATAGATGTAGGTAATTTGTAGAGGTCTTTGCAGCACCTACCTTTTCACGTTGTCCTCTTAATGTTCAAACAACTTACAATGTTGATACACATGCCACTGCTTCCACTGTTGTGATGTTCAGAGACAATGCTCCCACCTTTCCATTACGGTCAAGGGGTGGTGGTACCCGAACGTAGGACCCTTGAGTGACTGGGGGAACCATGTCTGGCTGATTCCTCTATCGACCGCTGGCCACAATGTTCAAGTAAGCGTTCAGGTGTACCTTAGCGAAACTGAGCATCCAATCAGGCAAAGAACAGCGATGTGTCATAGTGTGTAAGACATGCTGGCGTAATTCAAGCGCTGATATCATTGTTAGCTGTGCATGCTGCTCACCTACACTTTTGTAACAAAGGGGAAACGTGTCACGTGGAAAATGTTAAGTCGTTGCCGCGCCTTCATTTACATTATTGCACTCGCTGCTAGAATGTTTGCAAGTGCTGTCGTACATCCATAATTTAGGGAACACGTGTCTGGGCGGTGCTGGAACCTGTAACAGCTCCCTTACATGCTGTTCAGTTCTAGCAATGCACGAGCGTGCAATGTACAACGTGTGCCACACGGCGTCGCACGATGTCACATGCAATGTCACATGTGCATTATGGCGTCGTGCATTAGGCGTTACAGATCAATTTTACTAAGGTGTAACGTTGATTCACTATGTATCACAGCGACATATCCTCGGACCGTCTTGAGCAGGACTTAAGGCAGCCGCACACTATGCCAAATTAGCGTGCGACATCCACAATGTCGCTGCGCCATTCCGCAGCGAAGTTGAGCCGGTCCAGCTTTTTCCGCGGCCGACGGCGCAAAGTCGCCGCGACATCACCATTTCTGCGCGCTGAATGGCGCTATAATTTGTTTAATATTACAATTAGGGAAGTCTACATTGGCACTGCGAGTTGCAAACTTAGCCTGAATTTGATCGTATTTTGCAGTTTAAACGCCTTATATGTACATACAAGTACATGCAAGTATGTACATATCTCTTTTCAGGATATCTACTATGTTCAAAATATAATTCCGGTTTGTTTTATTTTCCTCGAGCATTTACACTTACTAAACAGCCTTCGGACGTGTTCAGTTCAGACCATTTGACACTTGGGTGGTACTGTTATTTGTCATTGACTGCACAGTATGTCAGTATGCCAATGCTGCCGAAACTGTCCAAAGGCGTAGAGGATATAAACATTCTTACGTCAATTCTTCTCAGACAACGCTATTAAGAGTGTTAGAATCTGATTCCTTTGAGCTGGACGCGCTCCCTTCTCGTGTTTCTTTTAAACGCCAACAGGCCTTGCAATGTGCACTGTGCACTTCATTGATATTGCCTTGTCATTTAATCTCCTTGAATCCTCGTAAAAGAAATAACCATATGAAAGGAATAAATAAATACATAAATCTACCACTCAAACGGTTTGTTTGTTATTGTTTAATGAAATGGAAATAAATATAACACCAGATTAAATGCATCATGTTTAACAATAAAGCATCATTGTACCAACAAACTGAAACGGGTGGAATTTGGCAATGATTTTCAGCGTTTTCGAAGCCGCCCATCAGCACCTAATGGAGGTTTCCACTAAACATCACATAATTACGGCCCTCACCATCCCAGCATCAGCCATAGACAGCGAGACGAAAATCAACCTTGTCAAACATGCTAACACGCTCCGGCTCGGTGGTTTTGACTGTTGCAGCTTGCTACATAGTGTGTTGGACCAGCCTGGCCTGCCGCTCGCCGCGTGCCACGCCTGACAAGACCGCCATTCCAACCCGCCCGCGGGACACCCGAGACGGGACCGCACGACTGGATCCTGCCAGCCGCTCGCAGCCCATCTGCCCTCACTCATCAGCCATGAGATGAGTGAGCTGAACACCGAGCCGCGTGCGCAATGTGCATAAAGGTGCACAATGTGTGCATCCAGGGTGCACGTCACAGCGGCGGCGTCGTGCTGGGGCGTGCCTTGGTTACGGCAGCACGACAGCACGGCAGCGAGCACGGCAGCTCCGGCTGAGACTCGGTACCCCGTGGCGGGTCGTCAACCATCGCGGCCGCCGCAGAATGTGGGGCGGGGGCGGGGGCGGGGGCGGGGCTGGCGCGCCGCCCGAGAGTGAGTAAACAGTGCGGCGGCTCCGTTCTGCACCTCGGCGGGAGCGGCGGAGATGATGGGTTAAGCTGTGCTAAAAATCAGCTGGTTATTAAGAATAAATGGAGGACGGTCACTGGCACAATGAGACCGGTCCCGCGTGCGGTTTAGCCAGTTGAAAATAAGTAGAATTGGGTGACAACAGAGACAAATAATAACATAATAGCTTCCCATAACGGCAATATCAAGCTTGACACAGATAAGACAGGAATAATAATGATAATGGACGATGAGATCCGCGATAAGATTTTGCGGCACGCAGTAGCTCTCGACTCGGCTTTAAAATTGGCCGCTCACTGGCAATGTCGCTCGTGCGACGGCCAAAGTATGCGAAACATGTCTCCAAGCAATTATTTTGGTTGGAAGTCGTGGTACGACGACCAGATACTTTTTATAGAAGGGGTCATATCCGGCGATGTAGGCGCGAGAAATCGCGGCAATATCGCGGCCGAATGGCCAAGTGTGCGGCTGGCTCTACATCTATGCACCAGTGCTCAGCCCTGATCGAAGGGGGACTAGATTTAACCCTATTACTGTCGGGGGGGGGGGCGATTCGGCCCCCCCTGAGGTTTTTCGCGTACCATTCATTCAATAATCAATCTAGGATCGATGAATTTTG
>JARFNZ010130787.1:0-11269 GCA_031763405.1 Balanus nubilus
CGACTGGTCGGGCCGTACGCCGCGCCCGCCCGGCACACTTGGCGGCAGCGGCCGCCCACCGCCGCCGCCGCCGTCCCCGCCGCCGCCCAGCAGCCTTTCGTGCGCAGCAGTAGGGCGGGCAGCCGAGTACAGGAGTATGATGTACCAATCATTGGTGAGTACGCCCGAGCGATCCTGGCTCGTGCCCTCATCGCCCGCTCAGGGTGCATAATCCCCGTGGCGGGGACAAGAGCGCTCATGTCATGCTTCATTATTCCCGTTTCTCCTTAGTGTGTCACGCTCTTGGTTACCTGCTTGGTGACACTCCTCTGTGACACGAGCCCGATTCCATCCGGTCTCGCTGGATTGAAGGCCGACGATCAGTGCTGCAGTGGCTGTCGAAAATAGCGGGCGCCGACAGATCAGCGTTAAAGTTTTATTAGCGGCCTCGGAGCTGTGCCGTGATCGGCTGATTTATTTCCAGAGAAGAGCTGTTCGGACAAGTCGACTAACATTTGCAGACCGAGTAGACGCCATTCATGACGGATATAGAGGTCATTAAAGACATATCTACTTTTATGGCTGTTGTCGGGCAGCAATTTCTCGAAACGTAAAATGAAAATAATCATATTTCAAAATAGAAGACGACGTCTCTTGTAAACACGAAATAGTGACAGTAAGCGATAATGGTTTTATTTATGGCAGGGGTTCCGACGACGAGGCAATAAATCCCTAAGAAATTTATTGCTAGTCAAATCCAATTGTCCTGTGTCCTATTTTAGATTCCCGAAAACAACAAACAGGAATCTTTCGTTAATCCATGTTTGTATCCACTGTGTCGCCTGAATCATTATGATGCCAAACAAATTATCAGCACCAACGCCTTCATTTTCCTAATGTTTCATCTTGATGGATATGGTTCAAATAGAGTTAACAGCAAACTGTGATGTTATTTGCTTTATGTATTAGTTGTTTCGTTTTTCGTTTATTGACTGCGCACATTTTTGGCAGATTCACGGGACGATTTCGTGCTTTAAAAATGTCTTACAGCGCAATGCTGTACGATGCTGGCACGACCTTGGCAGTGCATATGTTGCTTTGACATTAAATAGAAATGGCACGGTGCTGTTGTTTCAAAATAATTGATACTTTAGAGTGGACTCGTTTGCCTGGTGGCGCGTGCACTGCTAGTCAGGGTTGAAATATGTACTTTTCGCACCGGCGTAATTCAGAAGACGATATACGTTTGTCACGCAATGGACGTTTCAGTCGCACGGTGTGGGTGGTTGTGCGAGGCAGCCGAGCAAGCATAATTCGGCTCGCAAACTTCCTTCGAAGTGTTCGAACAAGGCCATTAAAGTTGGCTGTTGGGCTTATAGTGTCGCACTGATCCCCTTTTGGACCGGGTTATGGGTCGTTTTCGGGCGAACCACACCGTATGACAGCAGCCGCCTGGAATCTATTACATGGTAGTCGATTGGAGTGCAGACCATTCACTGGCAGCTGATGCTCTTTTGTAACAAAATTATAAATATTTATGAAATCTTTCATTTTGTTTGATATTTACTTATATATTTAAGAAACAAATATTGCAAATATTTTGGCTTTATTGCCCATATTAACGCCACAACCAATGGAACCTTAAATTGCGGTGACCAGGCCTCGTCTGAGTTTCCTTACCTGATATTTGTTCAGCTCACGGGTAGACAGTATGAATGGAGACAAAACTTTATCCGTGATAGCGCGTGCAGTTTGCATCATAAACACACTACCATTGGTCTCAAGTAATTATGCTCTAATGCGCACATGTCACATTTCGTGAATCTGAGATTCGACTTCTATATTAACTGCCATCCGCAAGCGCGCTGAGGCCCCTCAAAAACTTTCGTGGGAATTTTAGTGTAGTTGTCGGATCACCAGTTGGATCCTCAGCCTCAGCTGGTTATCGCACTTCCAGCTCCCAGCCTCCTCTACACATTTGCTGTTTCACAGCACGTGCCACCCAAAATACTTTGGCCTCTACCGAAAGCTAGAGCCTGTTTGCCGGCAATGTAGGCGCTGACGAGGCCCGGCACGCCGATCGTATCCCGCTTCAAGTATTTCTAATCGATCGACGAGACTTGTCCCCCCCCCCCCCAATGCTGTTGCTGTTGCTAGAGCTATCCGCTCATATTACCCATGCACGGCATGATCACTGGCCGCATCAACCCTCTGGATCGCACGGGTCAGTTGTCATTGGCCATTATCTTCGATATGTTTCCTTTGTACTCATGGCTGACATTGCTGTGGGCCTACGAGCTCGCCAGAATCAAATAAACGCCTATTCGGGAAATTCCATGGAGAGAGATATGGCGTGCGACGGCCGCTTTGCTGATTTACGATTTTTTAGACGAATTTCGAGAACATATCACGGAGACTGTGCGGTCAAGGAGGTCATTTTAATGTTTAAAAAAAGCATCGCTTAGCCACTTGTTTTACTTTACGACAATGATAGCAAGTCACTACATGCCAAATTTCACTCATATCCGTCCACTCGTTAGTCGCTAATATTGTCGCAAAATGTGTATCCATTCAGCGGGTGGGCAGTAGCCCACCCGCTAATATAAAATTTATCTCATATAAGGAAGCCTGTATTGTGCTCATGTGCTGCAAGGGTAAAACCACTTCAGCTTCTTTTAGTTCATCCGAACTTTCGATACATAGCGAGAGCAACCAATCTTCAAGCTCTATCACATAATCAACATATACAAATAATTTCATTCGATTATCTCGGAAATATTTTATAATTGAGCATTTGCACATTGTGGGTAGGCCACGCCAATTGAAAAGAAAATGATCGAAGTGTTCCAAATGAGTTTCACATTTATTACAAACCCCTTCCTTCCTCAAAGTCTTCCAAATAAAATTAGGCCAACATAGAAGAACTTTCACCGTACTTGGTTTGTGTGACGTCACAGGCTACGATCTGTAACCGCCGGGCAGTAATGGCGCATGGTAGCGAGTAGGAGAAACCGATCTTTTTGTATTTGAATTACTTTGCGCGGGGCATTGATAGTTAGAATTACAGAAGTAAGACACATTTTAAGTGCATGGATACATTTATTGGTCGGAAATGTGTTAGGATGTGCCATGGAGGGGGTCGGAGAATTAACATCCCTGAAGAACGATGTGCAACTTCCGCCCCCCCCCCCCCGAGATCTCGGCTCTCATACAAGCTAGAATAATGAAATTTGAGGAGTAGGTGGGACCGGTAGGAAGGAAACATTCGGTAGAAAGCTTTCTTCTGTACAAATTTCATGATCCCAGGTCGATATCTGAGGTCAAATGAGGTTAAATGTGCCCAAATTTGCCGTATTAAGACTTTGCTCCAGCAATCCCGCATTATTACGGTAACTATGACAGCTAAGAATTAACTAAAAATACGCAATTCAAAGCTCTTAAGACGTTATTTTGATGTGGGTTTATGTGGGAGGTCAGATTACGCCTCAGGCTAATAGTTTGGCTCCAAAGAACGCCAAACGCCACCTGTCTTTGTCCACTCTTATAGTTCGGGGTCACCTACTGGAGTTGGCTCCGGCACGTCATGCGTAATGTTTTTAATATGTTGGTAACGTGCAAATACTACATTATTGCATCTCGTATAGAACACAGTAAACGAATCTAACTTCTATCTATTTCAATCGTTTCTATGTTTCTAAGTAACGCACCAAATACCATTACAAGCTCCTCGAAGCCAGTTCGCGTCGCATCACAGTTCGACGGACAGGCATTGAAGATACGCACGCAAAATAAACAAACAGAAGGGTGCTCACTCCCTGATGGCTGCCCACATTGAGGAAGCCAGTACGTGCATTTTGTACCGGCAGCGCCGGTAGACGTTTAACCATCGATCTCTACGGACTGTGTCGGGCAGTCAGAAGGAAGGAGATCGTCCAAAGGTCAGACGCGAGCGTCGACAGGTGGTGTCGTGCCTGAACCGAGCGGCGAATAACGGCCGCCGAGCGTCATCCAGAAGGGACAGCCTCGCAGCGCCGATTCATGTTCGCTGCCAGCCATATCTCGCGTTTAGGTTGACCTCGTTAACCAGCGCCCCGATTAGGGGCCGAACGGCCTCCCTCCCCTTTTTTCCTGATTTATCCCAAAATAACGCTAGCAGCATCGCCAAACTTTGCAGGCCCTTTAAACGTCAATTCCACACATACTGACTTAAGGAAAATAATGAGGTCATGATAGGTCATCTGCAAATAACGTCAGAGTGACGTCATGTTTTCCCATATTAGGCCAAAGATAGGGTTTTGCGGGAAACACTCAGTCGCACAGTTTGAAAGATAAAGTAAATTATTTGATATTAAAAGACACATAATCGACTGGGCTATGAAACTGCTATCTCAGATTTTTTAATTTTGGCAAAATTTGACAATTGGTAAAAAGCAAACTCAATATTTTGAATTTTTTGTTATATTTCCCAATATTTTCAAAACTTTTCAAAAAACGGATTATATGTGTTACAGACTACATCAATGAATATGTGTACCAGACATGAAGTCAATATCTTCAAAAATGACGGAGTAATGACCTTTCGAAGGCCAAAAACGACCACTTCTCATGACATTTCTACGAATTCCGATGATTTTCAATATTTTCATTTTTATCCGATTGTTATGGGGAAAACAATGTTTAAGGTCGTTTTTCGGGTTCTTGAAGAAAAACTGACCCAAAAACATGAATTACAGTTACCTATGATTAAAATCAGCAGTTTGACCTTTTTGACCTCGTGACCTCGGATGACCTTAACCTGATCCATGACTTCCAAAGGCTTGAAATAGTGCTTGCAAGTATCAGGAACAGGATGGATGCCGATTTAGTAGCTTCTTGTGCGTCCAATATCGTTATTCTACCCGGGAATCTCAACCGGCGAAAACGGGGAAAAATTGGGTCTTTGACCTGACCTGTGACGTCATCAGTGACCTTAGAATCAAATTTCGCATGCTATTCTAAAAGTTTATGTACAGGGCTATCGAATGCCGTTTGAATTTTGAATATTGGCCCAGTAGTTTGGGAGACCGTGGGGGGGGGGGGCGAAACGTCCCCCCCCCCCATCGGCGGGCAGGGGTCGGGTATTGCCCGTCGGGGAGCGGGTTTAGGCACACAAGTGCGGCAGCCTGTTCTCAGTATAGCAGTCATGTTACTCGTACACGGACTTTACTGTGCTTTAGAATCTTGGTTAGTTCACTGTATTTTAATCGAGTTAGCATTGAGTCTTAGAGCAGAACAGTTTGATGGGATCACAATCGTTTATTCAGCTACATGTTCATAGTAACCAACCCAATGTTCGAATTTACATAATGTAGTCGTTTCCCAGCAAACATTATGCCGCCCTTGCGTTGGACCAGGTTGGCTCGTTGACCAGACCTATATCTACAGGTAAACTATGGTCACATTGCGTTTAGAAGGTTGACGGCTTGTGTCACGCTGCCTCAATCACAACAGGTTTCACAAAGTAACTTGCACGACACCACCCGTACCCTGTTGTAACGTAAAACTGACTCCCAATGCGTTCCTTATTTTATGTCTTACAATGTCACTTCCCAATATATCTTCTAAATTCATTTCCGAATCCGTTTCAATACATAGTTTCCTAAAGTCAAAATCATCATAGGGTTAGTTGGTCGAGTGTGTTTTGAAACTCGTCCCTGACTAAGCGTGCTAGTTTATGGGCTCATTTCTTGTCACCCATGCGAGTGGGGAGTGTAAAGTATACGATTGCATGCAGATATACTACGTCACGTGGTAGGGGACCTATTAACCGTGCCCAGTGTGGCTCATGGCTTCCACATTAGTCATCCCACAATGCGAGCTTGCGTGTTCTAATTTGCAGGCCAAGTGGCGTCAATGACGTCAAATGCAGCAATAGCGCTTGCGTCACTACTGAGAGCCGAAAGACAGAGTCACTCTCCTGCATAGTAAAACTGCACAAGGTTCATGGTTCCGAAACTTTGGTCTTGCCTGTTCAAACTAATTACGTCATCAATTTGGCAGACACGCCGACGAGACAATAACGCTAAACGGACTCCCAACGCTTGCACCTGTATAGGTCGCATTGTGTTAAAGGGTCGTATCAAATGACCGGCGCTGTTCAATACTGCAACATTTAATGAAGCGAAATACTGTCATTAAATCGTTAAAGTTGGTAAACATTGTCATATCTAGCAGGCTAATGCGTTCTCAAGAATTTAGTTAAAGTCATCAACTGTGACAGGAAACCCAAAGTTTTACTGCCACATATTCCAAACGCCAACTCCTGCACTTCGTACCGCTAAATAAAACAGCTCGACTGATGCTGGCTAAGGATGAAGTAGATAAGTTTCCCAAAACTATTTTGCTGTCTTTAGTGTGAACTGAGCGGATCGTTACGTTCTTTTGAAGTTTACAAGCCGTTTTGACCAAGCAGATGGGGAGCTCGGTTGGAAACCGAAATAAACTTGCCGTAATTCTATAAGTCGCAAAAATTTAAGTCGCGAAAGTCTCACGGGTAACGTCCTGCATCAGATAAGCTATATTAATGTTCATAATCATAACCCCCAGCAGGCGCTAAAAAGCTCCCCAGGTACATGCCTTCCCGTTTGTATGCGCCTCGCTCATCAGCCCAGCGTTTAGCACCTCCGTAAGGGATACGGGATGTGACGGCCAGCCTTTTTTAGCCTCTCCGTGGGGGATACAGCAAGTGACTGTCAGCGTCTAACACCTCCGTAAGAGAATGCGGCAAGTGACTGTCAGCGTTTAGCACCTCCGTAAGGGAGTACGGAAAGCAACGGCCGGCATTTAGTTCCTCCGTAAGGGATATGGCAAGTGACGGTGACAAGCGTTGAAGCATAACGAGAATGTGCAGCTTAAGAGCAAAATTTTGTCATGTGCTTGAGGTACGAGAACTGAATAAAAGGAATTTGAGACAGAAATCACAGCAAAACATTGTCATTCGCATCAGAACATTGACATATAATTTTACATCTCATATGTCTCTTGAAGGGATCGAGGGAGGTGCAATTGAAATATATCTGAAAAGGCATGATTCGACAAGTAGGAATGTAACTTAAATGCCGCATTTTGTTTCAGGCATCTCATTATTGACATCATTTCAGGCATCATTTCAGGCATCAGGCATCTCAAGGACATGTGTCCATCTCAGTATTGTACCTATTTCCAAACGTGAAGTGGTATGCTTGCTATCCCAAGCGGCAAATACATGCACATTATTCATTGTATTCTTACTTTGCATGAGATAATGCGTTCATCAATTTTATTGCTTTAATACTGGACAAGTTGGAACATGGTTTCTGAATTCCCATGACGTTTGACCACCTCCAAGGAATGTTTAAGGGGCTGAATGCTAGAAGCGTTTGGACGAACCAGGCACATGCTATATGTGGCTACTTAGCAGATTGGATTCTGCTCACCTAGCACCGAAGCGGCCACGGGCACCGACTCTGTGGATTTCTAAGCCGTTGGGCGGATTCATGACACCCAGTGATAGCATCAGTCTGTTTCCGTCGTTTTGAACTAAGATCCGCCAAATGTAAGTTATATAACATATCCGGCTCTGTTTTGTTGAACAAATCATGTCCTGGAAAAATTGCATGACCCAGAAACACCCAACATTCTGAAAAACAGAACAGTCTTAAATGCTCCCAGACAATATCACGCGAAAAGAGCTCTTCCCGGTCACGCCGCGATCTGCGTTGGCGCGTGCCGCCGAGCGCAGTGATGACGGGACCGGAGGCGGCAGATGGGCTGGTGCACCGATCATACCTGTCCCACTCAGAGGCGCACAACCTACCGATCAGGCCGAGCAAAGCCGCGGCCGAAATCCAGCCATGATCAATCTGGGGCTCCGCCCGGCGGCGGTGATCCCAGAATAGACACCCATTGCTCACTAGCCGCCCGGTGCCCCCCCCCCCCCCCCAGTACCCTCCCCCGCCGGCAGACCGCTACAGCAAGCGGTCCCCCTCCCTCAATCCTCGGGGCCTCGTCACATACGCAGCCCGTCCCGCCTGCGTTTTTGTTGTTCCCAGCAAAAGAGTGCGAGGGCATTAGTGCTACTCTATCCAAACAGAACCAAAGTTTGTTTACATATGACATCTGCAGTGGTTTGTAAGCTGTCAACTCCAACTCGTTCGGTAAAGTTCGTCATGACGCAGTTCTGCATCAGTTTACCGTGTACACTTTCTCGACTCATCATAGCAATTATTTCGATGGTAGTAATGAAGATCTCTGATTGACAATGCTGTGACGTAAGCATCAATTGTGCCTGGACCGTGCTGACCGCTGCGAGAGCGCGGAGACTGGCGTGCTGTCGAGTTACTTCTTCGAATTTCTTATTTGTCTCGCTTTGTACCTTTTATCTCCTCCTTTCTTGTCCATTTATCATGCCTTTCAATGTTGTGATACTTTAAGTTATTAATATTATCTCTCACGACTTTAGATGACCCAAATAACATGTAACTTTCCCCGGCTTATGGACCATAGATATCGACATCAAGCTAGGCGGCACAGCATAACTTCAGGCGATTACCACTACTGCCATCTAGGGACGGGATATAGGAGTAGGCGCGAGTATTGTGGCACTTTGGGTACATCCGGTATCTGGACAATGTATCCCTAGGATAATACTAAAATTCATTGAACTACGGCAATGTGAAGTAAAATTCATGATCTAGGATGACAATTCAACATCTTGCTGATCCAATGCACAGGGTTTCAATCACATCTGTCGGCAATGCACAATTTTGGCACGATGAGATCCAGCTCTAAAGAGATAATTTTTCATCGCGAGGGAGAATCTCCTTCGCGTTCTCCCTCGCAATGGATAATTATCTCTTTAGAGCTGGATCTCATCGTGCCAAAATTGTGCATTACCGACAGAGGTGATTGAAACCCTGTGCATTGGACCTGCAAGATGTTGAATTGTCATCCTGGATCATAAAATATGTTCTACATTGCCATAGTTGAATGAATTTCATGATTATCCCAGGGAAAGCATTTTCCAGATGCCGAACGTACCCCAAAACGTCTCGCTAGGATCTTTTTTATTTTGTGATTTACTGTATTTTAATAATCTGCTTTAAATTAATTCAGGATTTAGTTTTGTAATTTATGCAATATTTATGGTCGCTATATTTTAGTGAAATAAACAAAATGCGTAGCAGAACACATCACCAAGAACGTATGAAAATGCAGTATTTATGGAGGCGGCCATCATGACGAAATAGTGCGGATCATAATCATACAACTCTTTTGTGAGTTGAAGATGAGTCAAAAATAATTTCTTAATATATCATGTTTGGTGATATGTGGCTGCACGTTTGAGGCTTACCATCAGTGACACAAAATTCGTTACGTTGATTTTGACCGGTTTTTTTTTCATTGCCGTCAAAGGTTGACAATGTCCCTTTAAGCATAGGTCAAGGTCAAGCTGAACATGCAACCATATGAAAATTAACTTATATACAAAAAAAGTTATTGAAAATTATGGTTGTTATATGGTTGATTTTTTCAGATGCAGATGCCCCTGATGCAACCTCAGTGGAAAAAGTACACCATTCGATGCGCAACGAAACGATCGGACATGTCACAAAGTTTGGCGATCCTGAGTAGTTGATTATTAAATAAATGGTTCACGAAAAGGCTGCGGCGGAGCCGAATCGTCCCCCCCCCCCCTGACAGTAATAGGAATAAGGTCAGGTCAAAAAATGTCAAATTATGAAATTTACCTTTTTTATATAAAACAATTGTTTCTGATAGAGTTTTGTCACAGGATTCCAATGTTGTAATTTGTTTTTGCGTGCGACTTCAAAAATGAAGGAAAAAACGCAATTCAAAATATGATGTCATCCAATGGTAAATTGTAGTCAGCTGGGGCTCAAAATAGAGATATTGTTTTGAAATTTGACATGTAGATGGCTTATAGACTCAAAATAGAGACATTGTTTTGAAATTTGACATGTAGATGGCTGCATGGAAATTGTGAAAATTTGGAATTTTATGGCAATTTTCCCCCAAAAATGTGTTTGGGGGGATTCTTTGGGTCAAAAACTCAAAATTTCAAAATCTGAGATAGTCATGTTGTAGAGAATTTCATTTCCTGTCTTTTGACCATTTTCATTTGCAATTTGCTTCACAACGCTATGTTTTACGACCGTTCAAACATTTGTCGTTTTTTTACCAAAAATGGCGTGACATGACATCATTAAAGCGTTACTTTTCAAAAACTTTCAAACCGATTTCGCGGAATTTTGGGGATAAGACGTCAAATTGATGCGTGAGAAGGTGCTGAAAGTTTTACGTTGATATCTGGCGTCGTTTTGAAGTTATTTAGAAAACCCCAGCGGGGCGCGGGTTAGTGAAATGCTGGGCCTTTTAATGAAAAAGGCGGCCTTTTCTCTTACACTGCTGGGGTAGCTGGAACATCGTTTCACAAATCCCCGATTATCTTGGGAACTGAGATAGCTGGAAAGAAACGGGAAAAAACAATCAAAGGTTCTTGAAATTCCTATCGCAGCATTGGTGTCAAATTTGACTGCAGGTCAACGGTTTAGGCTCCAGGGGTCATGGAAGGTCAAAAAGGGCATGTTTTGCCAAATTGTTTTTCACGAATATTTGTTTTAGCTATGAAAGATAACACAGTTGTGTTGGTACCATCATAGTCCTCTCGTCAAGATGAATCGAAGCATACCATTTTTAACCAGAGATGATTTTCAAAATTTGACCGAAGTTCTAGGTAACAACTCACATAGTGACCCAAGTAGGTCAAGCTGGGTCATATTGCATATGAGTTGATGCGTCTTGACGGGACAAACATTTCAGTACCATTTTCACGTCTCTAACTTCATTAACTCAAAAGTTATTGGCAATGAAGGTCTGTGACCTCAGATGACCTCGGATGACCTTGTAAGTGGTCACTGATCAAAGATTGCACCTGTAAATATCAATAATGGCCTAAGATAATATGATTGATCCTGAAAGAATGTGACTGATACTATGTGTATCCCTCAAATAAGAAGCATTTTGAAGATTTCCTCACTGACATAAAATGGGGAGGTCACCAAAATGACCTGACCTCAGGTCAGCGAAAAAAAAATCCGAGATATTCAAGTTGTAAGTACTGATACCCTTATGTTTTACTGAAAGTTTCAAAATCAATAGGTCAATCGCTGTGTCTGTGGCACACCTGCAAACATTTTTGGAGGTGGGGTCACATGACCTGGACTGGTGATTTGAACTGAGATGGCCTGGG
>JARFNZ010130809.1:0-11267 GCA_031763405.1 Balanus nubilus
TCCCTGCCCATCCCCCTCCATCCCTGCCCCTCAGTCTTAACCCCTCCACTCCGTCCCGTTTCAGTCCCGCACGATCCGCGAGTTCGACGCGTCCTTCGTGGTGAAGCAGTTCGGCTTCCGTGACGTCGAGGACTACTACAACGCGGCCACGCTCACCGACAAGCTGCACCGCATCCAGGTCCCCCTGCTGGGGCTCAACGCCGCTGACGACCCCTTCCTGCCCTTCAATGGTGGGTGTATCGGCGGTCCTCTCACCGCTAGCTGGTCGCTGGTATAGGATGTCGAAACTTGCGATGCTGAGCGATTGTATGTGGTTGGAATAGTTGCGAATACCTCGGCCAGTAAACCGATTGTCTTTGGTGTTTTGTTACAGAAGTTTGTCTAACTCGGGACCATAACGAGAATTACTGTCTCAATGACTTACCTATCCGATTGATCTTTGACTATCGCCTCCCCGCACCGTCCCCGCCCCCTTCATGCATAGCTCTGGAACAATGCCCCTCCCGCTGACCAGCTTCCCCCCCCCCCTCCCCTCCCTCCCTCTCTCCCCGCAGGCGTGCCTCTGGAGCAGGTGAAGCAGTCCTCTCACGTGGCCATCGTGATGACCTCCCACGGCGGACACATCGGCTTCATGGAGGGCATGTTGCCCTTCAAGCAGAACTACATCGACAGAGTGTTCGCCGAGTACTGCCGCGCGGCACTCGCCAACCCAGAGCTTATTCAAAAGTAACGGCGGCAGATAGGTCAACTAGTCCAATGGCGAGATCATACAGCAGCTACGAGGGCAGATGGGCCAGCGAGTCGAAACTGGATGGCGGGGGCTTATACGACAGCGAAGATGACTGGGAGGCTAGCTAGTCCGACCCATGGATCACACAGCAGTAGAACCGGTCATGGATAGTCAAACCCAACAGTAGTGACAACTTTCTAGCAGTCGTTCGGTCTGGATTGGTCTGGGTGTTCAAGATTGCCGATGGCCCAGCCTAGCCCGGAAATGATCCGGCTGTATTGTTCGGTTGTCCAGTCCAACCCACAGCTCAAGCAGAAGCAATGTCAGTTCAGTTTCAGACAGTCATTGCTGTGCGAGGTCGGGTGTTGGTGGATGTATTTCACGGCATATTGTGGCTGTATTCGGCTATGCTTGACCCTACGGAATGAGAGTCGGTTTGGAGATGACGGGCTGCCCAGAGTTGCCTACCATCGCTTCCCGTCTCTCCCAGGCTCTTCGTCTCGGCGATCGGTGGTAGGCATGTTAGGCAAGTTGGGCCCCGTAGTCCAGAGTCCACAATGCACGGCTGTGTGGAGCGCCGGACCCAGGGCCTACCCTGGACCCTGTGTCTATCTTGGACGCAGGGTCTATCCTGGACCCTGCCCCCGAACGCCGCGGTCGTCTGGCACGTGTCTTGGCGTGGGGCCGCCGGTGGCGAAGTGACAGTGCAGCCTGCAAGGCGGTGCTGCCGCGGTGGCCTTGTGCATTGCTCGTGAAGGCATTGAACGCCCCAGTGGGAGGGGCACGGTCAGCCCGCCATCTGCTGGGTACGTGAGTCGTGATTCAGACGTGGACTTTGGTCGGTAGTAGACATGGACTTTGGTCGTCAGAGTATAGCCGGAAGGCGTGGGAAACTCAACGGTCTGGCGTTGGGAGGGCAGAGTTGGGCACGGGTAGGTCACTCGAACTCTGAACCTACGCTCACTGCACACGGTGGTGGTTCGGGTGAGTCAGCTGGAGAGTTTCCATGTGCGTACTGTTGGAACTCCGTGTGCGGACGGTTAGGTTGAGGCTTAGTAGTCTCTGCGCTCCGTCGGCCCGTATGATCATGGACGATGGGTATGCGACGTGGCACATTATTGAGATACTGTGCTGTTTCACTCCACAGATCTTAATGCCGCAGTTCACGCGATTAGTAAGAGAGTGAAGTAGTATGTGACACTAAGTAGCTGCAGGGTAGGTGGAACGCTCGCAATAACGTTTGCCAATCATATGCTCCCTACTTCGGTTTAGTTTCTCAGTCGGGAGCCTCGTGGCCTTGGCGCCCGGTATTTCTCCACAAGTTAGCGTTGATTTTAGCTCAATTTTCCCACTCAAGCCTCGCACGTACTCCCCGGAGGCATTTTCCCAATCTGTAGAGCGAACAGGTACTCCGAATGTAGTGTTATTCCAATCGCTTCGTTGCATGTGATATGCTTGATATCTAGATAACTGTGTGTAATGGCGTATAGTTGTCTGAAATTGAGACTTTAGTCGCAGTTTATTCGGTAGCTTGCTTTGCGAGCTCTGATTGGTCAGTTTAGTCAGCGTCACCAAGCTAGTCCGCGTGTGATTGGTTGAGTACCGAGTTCGAGGTACTGTTTGGGTGACTTGTGATAGCCTAGTCTTCGGATATGAGTGAGTTGTGTGTCTGTTGTGTTAGTTATGTGCCATAGCAGACTCCGGACGTTAAGTTTTATCATCGGTGTCGTTAAACGAAAATTGATTTATTTACTTGCCTCATTTCCCGGGTATTCGAGCGTGGTTTTGTCTCGTTCATCTCAATAGGTTATCGACCATCATTAAGCATATTGAGCATTGATTCATGAAGAGAAAACAGTATTCAGAACAACGCCTACAATTATACTGGATGTATTGAGGTTGTGGCTGCGTCTCATTGTGACCTTAAATGCATTAGTGTTGTCATGGCTCAATCAAACACCAGTCATCGCGAAAATTCGGTAATGCATAATATGTGCGAGTACGCTGGCCTGATTGCTCAAATTCCTATTTGACGGCTTGCCAGGGTTTTCGCTTGGAAATTAACAAATTGACGATAACGTTCCACACCATCGCGAACATAGTTTAATAATCGGTGTTGTAAAAACGCGCATTAGGTGTTCGCTTACCGAAAACTTCCATTAACGTCCTTCAACTAAATTGATTTGTTTTCGAAGCGCGATACATAATTAGATGTCGCATAGGATGTTTTCCATTTTGTAGCCAACGCGTCGCAGCCCGATCCTGGCAATAGGTGCTGATGTGGCCCCGGACCCATGGGTGCTGATGTGGCCCCGGTCCCATGGGTGCTGATGTGGCCCCGGCCCCACGGTACAGCTCAATAATGTGTTCAGCGCTGGGCCCGCCCCAGTGTATAACGGGTGTGACACTTTGATGTCCGTGTATGCGTGTGTGTGGTTATGTGAGGTGATACTGATATAGTGGGTGATGCTCTTTATGCAGCAAGTCGGTGGTGAAATTTACTTGCGTTGTGAGTTTCGGCTGCGCTTCTTCCTCTGGCTTTTCCGCGGTCCATAGTAACTTCAGCCTACTTGGAAATAGACATGCATTTAGTGCACCGGTACCTAGACTACTACTTCTTGGATACCATCATATAATGTCACGTATGCTTGTTCTTAGCAGTACGTAACTCGTCTTTTTCGGCTGGTCCGAACATTGTATGGTCCCCGCTTTTGGAGGCCTTTCTTAGTCACTCTTAGTCACTTCCCCATTTTCAAATGCATACCTGGTGAACAGTTCCAATCTATCGCAGTAGGAGTCGGTGATGTATTGCAAGAGTGAAGAACTCGAGAGGAGTTCATAGAATCGCAGTTATATGCCATAGTCGAAATGTTGCCGGAATGTACGGAGAAGAGGTGTGTAGTTTGCTGCCTGTTCAATGAGGGACCGGTGCGACGCCCCAGTTTACTGGTACCGTTTAGCTGTGGATGCTATGGAATGGAAGAGCCACCCGGCTGGTGCTTGAAGTCGAGCGGCATGTGGCCGGAATTAAATCAACGCTGAAAAGAACTTCTATGAGCGTGCCTATGTTACTTAGTATATATTAACTTGTCTTATGCCCGCCACTGAAATGTTTAACGAATGAGTGTGTCGGTGGTTAGTGTTATAGCTATCATTTAATTAATCAGTCTTGTACTCGCATAGATAAAGTACCAATAGCTGTTCTAGCATTCAGTTTTAGGGATCACCGTGTCAGTGAAAAGTATTTGTGTAGTGGAACCAGTTGCCTCCAGCGAACTCCACACTTAGTAGTTCCTATGACCTATGAAGCCTTTGTTGTGGGCATTCCGCGTCGAATCCTTGTTTCTTTATTTTATTCATTCCTAATATTAGCGTTTTACCAATGCACATTGACCGTGCCGTGTCCAAGTGCCACTACATAAGCATCTAACATAGCATTCCATTTTAGACCTTCACTTCGAAAAAGCGCGGAACCTTACGGGGCCTTAGCGTAGGGATTGAACACTCTGCAATTGCAGTACTCCTACATCATTGATAATCTTTTAAGTATGATTGACGTTGACGTTCTTCACGCAGTTGTATTGTTTCTGTCCTGGAAATATACGCTCTACCTCCATTGGGTTTGTCTATATGAACACCCTCCGACTACGTGTAAGAATTCAGTGCTCACTTTATCTGTTCAATGTCTCTGACCTCCGACATCTCACGACTTCAAAACATGCGGCTGCAAATGCAACATGTATTGCACATTGAATAACGCAGCGTTGCGGCGACTCCCAGTAGTGCTAACTGCTAACATTATAATGCCTGTAACCTGTAACACACGCGAACAATCCGGCTGCTTGGTTACAACCCCCGCGGTATGATACACGAGAACTGGTTGCCATGCCACCATGGTACGGTTACCATGGTTACAAGGTACCATGGCAACATGGTCACCACGGTTACCATGGCAACATGGTCACCACGGTTAACATGGCAACATGGTCGCTGTTGTTACGCAGTTGCCATGGTATCACTCAGGCAGCTTAAAGGGAATGTAAGGGTTTTCCACTTTTTTTTTAGTTAACGATGCATTTCGACACAGGGCAATTAATTATGTACTAAAGTTAAGTCATTTTGCTATGTCTTGTCTGTATGCAACGGAAAACACTCTGAAAGGTAGGTTTGCGCTCCACGAGTACTCGTTTGATCAGCTAAGGTAAAACTTCCACAGAATACATCATAAATATCCAGCTATAAGATCCACACTTACATATACTTTTAGCTGACATTTTCAAAACCCTTACATTCCCTTTAAGGGACGCGGATCCGGCCCCCGACTCCGGCCCTTTCAGGTTTATTGGCACAAACACATAGAACGACACCTTGGCAGTGGCGCAAACCTTCCCCAACCCGTCTCAATCTCCCGGGATTTTCGGCCCCACTACCAAACCCTGCCAACTGGGATATTTAACTTATACCAGGGGAACAGACAAAGAAGGTATGAGCCTCGCCCGACGCTATTTTTAAAAAATACAGGCGCGACGCTCATTTCAGATTAATATTTCAAGCTACGTGCGTGCAGATAACATTCCAGAGACCACGAGGGCTATATGGTTCACAGGACTATGAAGTTACATGTAAAGGCTTCGCATATTGCATTGGCAAGATTATGAATCAGGTTTACGGACCACCACGAAATTAAATAACTACTACTATACCCCAACCCCCTACCCCAGCCTCCCCCGCTGTGAGACAGCTCAATGATTTAATGTTAGATACCTCGGCTGTGTGAGAATTTCATGACATCATCTCATGACAAAAACAATGCATATTTTGCCAACAGTTTTCAGGTGGGCTGTCCAAGGTTCCATCTGTAGGGAAAGCGGGGCAATATATCAGGCAATGTTTTTTGCCCATTTTGTTCCATGCTTGGGGCAAAACGGACTACCATCTGGGGCAAAACGGACTGAATGGCGGGTAACTTATTTTGTTTTTTCGACTCTTTATATGACTCCTTTATTAGTTCGGGATGTTCCTCAATTATTATTATAAACGTCTTTTTATCCGGGTTTTTATTACGAAAAGCTAGTACATATTCTGAATCAAATGGGTTTATTGACGGGAAACATACAACTGTTATTTATATAATTATAAGCACATTTAAAATTTGGTCCTTAGTTATCATCCTACGAATTTTGACATCGTTGATCACGGCTAAAAATATTGTTCTAGTGGCCAGTTTAAGCTCAAACATAATAATTGTATCCACCTTGCGTTCCGGCCAACCGGACCACGTTATGGCCGTTTTGCCCCGAGTGCTCATTTTGACCTATCCACTATGCCCCGCGGGCACTATTATGACAAAATTAATAGTAGTCGAAAGTTGCCGGGCCTGCAGGAAATATATCGATGCTCGCCGAACTTATGCATGTGCTGGCCATCAAAATGCCACTAGTTGACAATTGTGATTCACTTGTCCTTTGAATAGTCTTGAAGACCGGTTAAAATAGTAACAAAACATATATCAGCCTTCTTCTTGCGTGTTGTTTGAACATGAGTCTGCACTGAGAGGACTGGTGTACCTTTTTTAGTTACACTTCCGGTGAGCCTAAAATTTAACCTTATAATTTTACATTTGTCCGGCGATAACATGCAGAAAGGACGGGGTGACCGTCTTACTCGGGTGACTCATTTTGCCCCGCTTTTCCCTATAAAACCCAGACGAATTGAATAAATACTTCACTGGAATAATGCCAAACGGAAGGGTATCACGGCCATGAAATAAAACGACGACCGATCCCTTCAATATCCACAAACGAACGGGAAGGAAATACAGTAATCCACAGCCAAAGTCCAGCATAGCTTGAGAGCCTGCCTTTCTGAATGTTGTCCTCTCAGCTCCCATGTAGCATAGCAGAGCTTTCATCCCCCTCGCATACACAACCCTGCTCCGTCTCAAAGTCCACCATGTCGACCTCCCCATCACCCATCATTACCGTCAAATTTCCTCCCCTTCATGGCCCCACTAATATCCGACACGAAACGCCCACCCGTAACGCGGCACACAGTAAAAAGGACAGACAACACAGACACCGATAGCGACAGCGACACTAAATAACCTGATTAGTTGCAGGACGCGCGCGGCGCAACGGACGGCGGACGGTAATTGACGGAACACAACAGCCAGGCCCCTGTACACGGCAAACTACCCGGCACCCGCTACCCGTTACCCGCTACCCACCGCCACCCCCCCCCCCCCCCCCATCCCCTATGAGGTCATCGCCTCGAGACCGCGGCGTTACTGACAACGGCATCACGAACCGTTCCGATTCCAGTTCGCCATTCCGTGTCTTCGACAACAGTGCCGTCTAGCTTTAGAAGCATGGCGCCTGATTTTGGCTTCACGGACCGCACCGAGTCTATCGTAAGTAATCAGTCGTATTCACGAAGTAACTGCTCCACTATGTACAGTTACCTACCACCACATTATGCTAACACTCCGGACCACCCGACCCCACTAGCCACTGGACCCACAAGCCGTCCCTCACCAGTTTCACGCCTGTGAGCGCTCCGTGTGCCATCAACGCCCACTGGCCGCTCGACGCGGCGACGGTGGCGCCGCCGCCGGCAGACGGAAGAAACGCCACCCGGAGGCCCGGAACCGTTTGGTTTTGTATCTGTATTCCCTTCACACGAAAGGCGGCGCTCCAAACGTGAAGGTTCAAACGGCGGTCCGCGCCTCGGAGGGGCGGCTTGGTCGGACGTCCAGCGGTCCAGAGAGGTTCAGTGCGGTCTAGAAAGACCCGATATGGTCCACCGTACATGAGGCAGCTTGGTGCTGTTCCATACGCTCTGCTGATTGGAGGTACGGTGTTCTTATCCTACACTAGCTATTCATTATCTTGCTTTATTTAAGTAGCTCGATTACGCCTCACCCCTCACACGCTTAACACCCCGACTGCGGTTTGGTGAATTATAAGTACGAGTATGTATGTGTGCATGTATGCCTTGTCGCAGCAAACTGCGCCACATCACCATTTGCGCATCCTGGTGCGTTTGCCGCAGCGGACTACCATTTGATTTTCACCAGCGTTGCCAGCCAGTTACGGCCTTCCTTCTCCGAATCCACAGCTTCACTGGTCTGTGATTCGCCACCTTCCTCCAGCCTCCTCCTCCCTCTCTTCCTTCACATTCCTATGTCTTCCAAGTAGCTCCGGGCAGGTATATTCCAGCGACTTACTCCATCCTTCCCGATTTCACTTCACTTTTCCGAGTCATCTGAGTTGGTTTAAAACTAGCGGACTGGTACATTTTAGTCTTCTCTCATTTCTCGATTCTTTTTCCTCTTCATAACCGGAATTTTCCTATTTCGTCAGACTGATACATCCCACAATCTCCCTCCATTTTCCGCTGATTTCTCATCTACCTCTCAACAGTCCTACCCTCCAGTCGTCCTGCTGCTCCAACCCAGCTCCCTCCCTCACCACACCTCAATCCGTCTTCTGTGGCCGCGGGGGCCGCGGCAGCAACAGCCCGAGGCCGTACAGCGCCGCCGCCGCCGAGTGGCCGCAGAAGTACACCGACCTCCAGTAGGCGAGCGTCGCGTCGGCCCGCAGCAGCAGGAAGCCCATGCACAAGTAGCTGAACATGCTGACACGCAGGAACCAGGTGACGACGTCGTACAGCCACAGACCCTGTCGAAGGGCAGGTGAGAGGGGGTTAGAAGATGGTGGGGCGGGTTGAGCCGATAAGGGAACACCACGTCAGCTGAGGCAGGTCATGTGAGATCATCAGCGTGTCCCCATGGACTGGTATGACAACCGTTGCGTTTCAAAGCGACTCACATTTGTCATCACACTTCAACTACACGACTATTTGGATACCTCAAGTAAACAATTCAACTGACTATACGACACTACATGGCTAACCGAACTGGCGGTGATTTGTGCTTAGGGCGGTTACACCAGTGGGTTGTGACAAAGCTACATGCACTGGATATATTGCGCAAATGGATAACCAAACTCGAGTGAAGAGCTGCTGCGCCGATGGACTATTGAATCGCCATTACCAAGGAAGTGGGATGACAACTGGCACAGTACTGAGCGAGTAAGCGGTGAACATGTGACCAGCCTGGTGTTTAGTCATGATGCTGTCTAGCTACTGATCTGAATAACTCGCAGTGAACATGTGACCAGCCTGGTGTTTAGTCATGATACTGTCTAGCTACTGATCTGAACAGGCGTCCGTGATTCCGTTGCCCCGTTAACCCACTGTGCGCCGAGTTTTCACCTTTTCGGGCAGCCTGCGTCTCAGTCTCCGCTCCCAGATGTCCTCGACGGCCATGTACAGCGGACAGGTCAGCAGGGAGAGGTAGTAGCCAGAGTGGATACCGTGCCAGAAGGCAGAGACCAGCATCGTCACCGACGCCCTGCGCCGAGGTCAGCCGAGGTCAGACGAGATCAGACGAGGTCAGACGAGGTCAGACGAGGTCAGATGGGGTTAGACGGGGTACGATGGGGTCAGAGGTCAGACGGGGTCAGATGGGGTCAGATGGGGTCAGATGGGGTAAGGTTGGGTCAGATGGGGTCAGACAGGGATCAGACGGGTCAGTCAGACTGGGGTAAGATGGGGCCAAACGAGGTCAGATGGGGTCAGACAGAGGTCGGGCCCGATTGATTGTCAGATCAGATTGGTCAGACAGAGTCATGACAGAGCATGTGGGCGGATCTGACCTAGTCCGTGTTTACATTGTACAGTGACCGACGGCTCGATCACGCAACGAACCCAACCGGCAAAGCTCGGTGAAAATGCAGGTAATCGTTCCATTGGAGCAATACGAACAGTCCCAGTTACTATGGACTTGATTCACTCAGCTGAGAATCCGGTTCTATGGACCTCTCACGATAAAAGAATCTCGCTACTGATCATTCCATTTGCTCACTGTATAGGAACTGCGAAACTGTCTCACCTCAACACCTTGGTGTGGGGAGTACTGCGGTACACGGTGTAGTACGGCCAGTACTGAACTGTAGTGTTCCCTCACCTGAACACCTTGCTGCCGGGAGTACTGCGGTACACGGTGTAGTACAGCCAGTACTGCACTGTAGTGTTCCACTGTTTCAGGACCGAAGTCATGGTCACATCCAGCTCTACCCGACCTTCACGGATGTTGTGGACGGTCTCGAAGTCGTACTCGACAGTGGAAAGCTCCTTCTTGTCCTCCACACTGTGGAGAGAACGTTAAGTTGTAAATGTACAGTCTCGATGCATGGTCTAAACATTGCAGCGAAAAGGCTAAGCTCGTGAGTTACAGAGTTACAGTAGAGAAACTTCATATAATGCGACTGATCTCCAATTTCAGTAATGGACTGGGTGGGGGGGGGGGGGGGTAGGGTCGCCGCTACAACGTGGTTATGTGGCGCCCATTAGTAATCAGGACTGGAATCGTAATACTATGTCGTCAATTTGACAAGATAGTTATTATGGTTATACGATTAAATTGCCCGTAAAAACTAACCGTGAGCGTCCGTGTGTACTGCATTATATGTGTTTTATGAGTCTTATATTAGTCGACTCAAAGGCCATGACCATTCGATCTGGACATGGCTCAAAGGCCATTTGTTACACGTCTGGATTAGCAAACGCTCATTCTTTGAACAAAACAACCAGCCAGCTACACCAGGCCGCTTTACCATGTGCAAAAGGCATAACGTTTGACCCATATGACAGTTTGACAGCTCACACAGAACTAGCGGCCCAAACCAGCGGGCGGGCCGCGAATTTCTGAAGTGCAATTCGCACCAATGCATTTGATTGGTGGAATTCTGTTTGGTGTGACGTCACAGTGATGCTGCAGAGCCTTTCTCTGCAAGTAACGTAAGCTGGCCCCCATAACTTGACCTGGTCAGTGGCGGGCCGCCGCTGACACTCACACCAACAGGGGGCATACTGTTTTGCCTGGCGATGTGCGGCTGAGCCAACCCGGGAGTTCCGACCGCCAGGACAGGCCCGGGCCAGGTGTTGGTGCCGCTGGGTGTCTCCTCGGCCCTCAATGCCCTGCACCCACCCCACACATACACGCACACACACCCACACACACCCACACCCACACAGGAGATTCGTGTGCGGCGAGTGCTCACATCATTGTGGGACGATATTTATGACTGTCGATTTTTTAGATAAGCGGCACAAGTGTTGACTTGTGCTTGATGCTGGGAACGGTCATACTATTACCGAAACTCAACAGTGGGCAGGCAGGACAGACTAGTTAAACTACCAGGAGCGAGTCGAGGACGTAGTACCGGCTCTGGATACTGTGATTCCTCCGTCTAAGCGCCAGCTTACTGCGAGGACATCAGAGCCCCAGGCCAAGGGGTTCCGATGGCATCAACTACAGGTCCTAGTGTCAGGAAGATAACAGAACTTCATAGCTCACGATCCCGTGAGTGAAGAATCAACCGATGTATCAGCCGTCCGTCCGGGTCGGTGTTTAGCGATCCAACAGTCTGACGAAGGAGCTCTGAAGTCTGGGGCGGGGGGGGGGGGGTACGAG
>JARFNZ010130820.1:0-11266 GCA_031763405.1 Balanus nubilus
GTCAAACAGCAGCTGGGGGCGGGAGACGGCGTCAAACAGCAGCTGGGGTGGGAGACGGCGTCAAACAGCAGCTGGGAGCGGGAGACGGTGTCAAACAGCAGCTAGGGGCGGGAGACGGCGTCAAACAGCAGCTGAGGGTGGGAGACGGCGTCAAACAGCAGCTGGGAGCGGGAGACGGCGTCAAACAGCAGCTGGGGGTGGGAGACGGCGTCAAACAGCAGCTAGGAGCGGGCGACGGCATCAAACAGCAGCTGGGAGCGGGAGACGGCGTCAAACAGCAGCTGAGGGTGGGAGACGGCGTCAAACAGCAGATGGGAGCGAAAGATGGCGTCAAATAACAGCTGGGAGCGAAAGATGGCGTCAAACAGCAGCTGGGAGCGGCAGACGGCGTCAAACAGCAGCTGGGAGCGGGAAACGGCGTCAAACAGCAGCTGGGAGCGGGAGACGGCGTCAAACAGCAGCTGGGAGCGGGAGACGGCGTCAAACAGCAGCCGTTAACGAGAAACATGCCAGAGACGATCAATTAACCGCACTGGCTCTCCACAAAACACCTCACGAAGGTGAAAAAAATATAAATTGACACAAGAGATACAGGCCCAAACTACTTTCCTCGTCAGTTATTATCAAGCCACCGAATTATCCACACCCCGAATAGTGTTGCGTTGAATAGCGACGTTTCTCATCAATTTTCTTTGATTTCCAGAAGAAGCACTCATCACAGCAGACAGACATAAATAATAATTGTCTATGGATAAAAGTCAGCACTGAATTAGGCTCCATATCATCCCAGTTCATCCAAGCCAAAACCTAAACCATACAAAGTCATAAATTTATACACACCTCAGGCACCGTGTCGGTCTCGGTGGAGACTCGCAGCGTCTTGCGGTACTTGAAGATGAAGTCCTTGTGGTGGTAGGCGAGCGGGTGCTCCACCAACCGGTTCATGGCGCGCACAAACTCCTGGTACTGCTCAACACACACAAACGGGTAGTGACAACGTTGGCCTCGACCCCATTCCTTAACCCCTCATCACAAATGGGCAGTGGCTGACTAGCTTTGCAGTTTCTCCATGGTACATACAAACTCGGGTGATAGTAACTGCTCTCAGCGCCAACACTGTATGGTTCCATCTCACTCACGTTACAATTAACATAACAGAACACAAATGACGCAACTTCCAATACGGTAAACATGGTAAACTGGCTACAGCGTGTGGGGAGGGGGGGGGGAAGAGGACATGACACAACAATGCAGGGCACAGGGCGGTATGACGGCCCCCGGTGGGGGGGGGGGGGTGGAGTGTGGACAATACAAAACATGGAGTGGGGCAGGGCAGGAGGTGGGGTGAGAACTGCTGAAGGTCACAGACTGAAGCTAGGGCAATACGGAGGACAGGACGCAGCAAGGCAAAGGACAGGGAACAGGACAAGGTGTGGGACATGGTGTGGGCCGGCAGGGTTCAGGACAGGACGCAGAGTATACACGGGATAGGACGCATGTTTGGCAGTCTCTAATCAGACAATCTCCGGGGCACGAACTACGCTTCCCTCATGACTAACCTGAGGTTCTTTGAGGGTTTCCACCAGCATCTTCCCGAGCTCCTCAATGTCGAGCCACTCGCTGCCCAGCAGAGAACTGAAACCATCCACAAACAGCTGCTGTCACTACATCAACCACAGCAGGAATCAGCCCCTGCAGCGCCAGCTCCAGCGGGGCTGTTCCTCAGTTTTATTCAGTGGCCGTTTCGGTTTGCAGTTCAGGATTGATAGTTGTTGTGCTAGGAACAACTCGCTATCATTTAAAAGGAGCTATCGCTAATAGGAGATCACCATTAACACAGATTTTAACAACCCTTAACTTTAACAGACTGGTCATGACTAAAATGTATCAGAACACGGCGTGAGTCGGTCGGTTGCAGCCGGGCGAAATGATTACAAGTATGTAAGTATGCCAGCGGAGTGGAAATAAGTTGCATATAAAGATGGTCACAACTCACAATCTAGCTCACTATTTATTTCATCACATTGATTACAACAAAATATTATGGTCCGAGAACAATTATATGCAGTTGTTCCGAGTTTAAGCCAAGCTCCGTTTAATCCTTTCCGATTAATTGCAATGACCCGAGTCCCGACAGCTTGAACTGCGGCCAACACAATTCCAATGACACAAGGCGGTAGCCGTAACGAACTCACAGTTTCTGTGTGGGATCTGGCAACTTGCCAAGAGTCGCGTTCTTGGCCTGGAGGCGATCCAGGAAGTTCATTTTCTCCACCAGCTCCTGTGAATAGAATCAACCGGTTGGGTGAACTTGTACCGCTACAAGTCTGTAACATACCGCTTCAGAAAACGGCTATTTAGGATCATCGTTGCATCATCAAGGGCAAGATAAAGCATCTTGCAAGTGCACGAAACAGCCTCAACAAACTGCGTAAGTAGAGCGGCATTGTAGCAGACGCGGCGATCCGACCACTCACGTAAAGCGTCATGTAGAAGTTTGGTTTGAGTGTGTAGAAGAGGGTGTGGAAGGGCCGCCCGGTGGCGTCAAACTGCGCCTCCTTCTGCTGCGGAAATACCTCCGTCGGATGGCGCATCTTCGGCCGCGCCTTCTTGTCGAAAATACCCGTCGGAAACAGGTACTCGATTGCCCTCTGAAAAACAAACGTTCACTAATTAATCCTCATCCTCAGGATGGCGAGAACATTACTCAGAGTCCTCACACTGACGGTTCCTCACAAAACATTGACATGGTTCACTGACATAGATTCTGCAGTGAAGACATAACTTGTCAATGCCAACACTTTGTCCCTTTAATTTTTCTGAACCATTCATAAAATTTACATTCTGAAGAAAATGCAAGGCAAAATATGATGATGATTTGGGTTTAAGGGTGCGTCAACTGTGTAGTCATTTTCCGCCCATCAAGTCAAAATATACTTATGTGACTTTCATACATATTCGAAGCTTAAAAGACAACATGAGCAGAAGGTTGTCTCATCACATACCCACCAATCATAAAATGTAATTAAAAATCTTCGTTCTTTGGCTTCACAGCATCGCTATAATCACAAGGATCACTGTGTTACGTTAGCAGTAGATAATGTTCGAAGAACCCGTGTGTTCAACTCACATCGACATCTTTCTGAGTGAAGTGCTCGGGATCCTCTCCCATCATGTTGGCCAAGTGACGCTTTCCGATCTCAAACTCGTGGACCTGCTTTCGCATAAACTCCTCTGAAAACAGGCATCTCCTTCATGTATAATGCATTGCACACTGCACACTGAGGGAGCCGACACTACTCGATAAAATACCGAAACATATTATTTTATACCACAAAAGAAATAACAGTAGCATTGCTGACAGCTGCTTCCATGTGAAAAAACATACCAGTAGTCATAATACGCTATTATTAACCGCAAAAGCGAGCTTATCAGTCACAGAAGAGAAAATATACCAGTACTATCCTTACATAATACACATCATAATAGCATGAGCCTGATCACATTCAAATGCAACAGTCATGACCTCGACTGCTTACAGTGACATTTGTTAAGTTGACAGAGCAGACAGTGACAGTCAACAGTCATTTGATGGCTGAACTTGATGGCTGACAGTAACAGTCGCAGACTCAGCGGGCAACAGCCGACGCACAGAGGCCGAGACTGGGCGCCAAACGACTTACCGTGCTTGGTGGCCCGCTCCAGGTAGGCCATCATGGCCTTGCTGGTGGTCTTGGCGGGCCGCTGTTGTGTCTGTCCGTCCTGCTCCTGGGGGCTGGTCTGCGCCGACCGCGGCCCGGCGCCGCTCAGGGGTCGGCAGAGAGACGGACCGGCGGCGGAGAGCCGGCCGGCCGACAGCAGCGACCGCACCCGACCCAGCGACATGGCCGACGGCACCACCTGCACAAACAGCACACGTCACACAGAAATGGTGATGGGTCAGCCAGCTGTTGCTGCCACTGTCTGTCAAGTTTTCATCCAGACCTGTTCTTCTCCTATTCTATTGATTTTTTTAATAAGGAAAACTGGAGTAAGCCAAGGTGTCATAGCAGCACATCAGGATGATGCTCTTCTCATATTCAGGTGGTGTGGTCAGCACCTGTGCAAGGGTCCTGATGTCCGTGGTTCATCCCATCAAAATGCTCAAACTAAATTGATACACAAATATTGATGTATTGCTACATGATACCTTTTGCTCACCCCTTGCTGCCTTTTTGCTGCTTACCTTTTGCTCACCACATGATACCTCATCAGACAAAATGAAGAGCAGAACAGATCAGGATGAAAACATGACAGTGGCAGTAATGCTAGCTAACAGCACTGATCACAGTTTGATCAAAGTTTCACTGCTCACCCCATTTCTCATGAAATTCTTGCTCGGCAGCATGGAAAAAGGTAATACCATGCATTTCAAAATCCTGCTACCTGTCACCCTTCCTCTTCATCTGTTCATGGGAAAGTTGACCTCAGTCACTCAAATGGTTTCCGTGCAGAAGGCCACTCTGAGCCATAATGACAATGTCTTCTGAGCAGAGATGGAGCAAGGAGGTCCTGAGGCAGGTCCTTTCTGTGATTGAAGATTACTGTGTTTAGAAAAGGTTCCTCTGTGAGATTTACATAATGGGTTTGAATAGTGCAATGCCTCCTGGGAGGAGTTTGTACAAAGTTGGGGCAGGAATTAGAGCAGCTACATGAAAACAATCTGAGGAGTGTAAAGGAGGTACCAGCGGTGTGTGCCCACAATCGGGTAGGTATCTGATGAGTGATGACATTGGTAAATGTATTAGTGGAGTGAGTTGGAGGAGATTGTGGGAGGTTTCAGGAAATCTTGGAGTAATTTGGAGCCTGTTCACATTGGAGCAGCCACAGGAATGGTTGGTGGAGCTTGAGGAGAACAGAGGTGTGACTGGAACAGACCCATCACCATGGTAACAAGCTGTGATACCTATTATTTTTGTAAGGGGTCACAACTTCAGAAAACTGTTTGCTCCTAGACCCCAATCAGGGGCTCCACCATTGTTGACCCAATTAAAATAAGGGTCCCCTGATCAAAATTTGCAAAAATATCCAGATAGAGGCATCAACCACAGGGGGCTTAAGGGCTGGACACCTGCATATTTGCTCAGAACCTCCCCTGGCACCCTGTTTTGCAGGATTATTAGCACATTAGCACTATGGTGCCACTGCCAGCAGTAATCTTTAGCTTTGTCTACTCCCATGAATCTACGTTGAGTTAATGGGATGGGCAATGCTTCTGGGCCATTGCAGCATTGACAATGTCATTGGATCCTCAACTAATGTAAGCTGACTAAACCTTTAACCTGAAATATTTGCTTTATCCTTTGCCTAAAAACTGTTCCTGTTAATCCTGGCAAAAATACTTTAGGGTGAAATATTACCAATGCCAGCCCCCCCCCCTTGCCCACAAACTGAAACCCTGGCACTGGAACAAGCCCTACATAATTGTATTACTGAGTTTCATTTCCAGCCAAAGATGCAGTTATAAATCTTCCAATACATACATAGGGCTTGTTCCAGCACCCTCATCCGGATTAGGTTGAGGCTCTTTTTTTCCTACTGGTCATTCCCGCGCCTCAACTAAAATCAGTTGAGCCTCCACCAGGTCATCCGGATTAGCAAAATCTAAACTGCTCAGCAAGTGGTTGAGGTTGGTGGAAGAAAGTTAAGCTTATTTGTTGACAATTCTGGCACACTGTTGCAGATCAGTGGCGCACTACTGCCGTTTACATTGGAAATCTCCACTGCATGTTTCCATACTACACTGGATTAAGCCTCAATCGACTGGGTGAAATCTTATTCCGGATGAGGGCACTGGAACAGGCCCAATATTGATATAAACAAAAACAGCTCGCCCTGCTGCCTGACAACTCATATTTAGTATTTTAAAGCCCTGCAGATTTCACTGAGCTTTACATAAAGTATCAGTTATGCACTTCTATAGGTGGTAGCAATGCTATGGTGGTAGTTTTATTTATCAAAGCTTGGAACTATATTCAGTAGACGCGAAAATATATGGACCCACGGACCTTACAATCACCATTTCAACTGTGGATCCCCACACCTGGATAAAATTTCAGCTGGTTTCATATTCTCAAGGCATTCTCCAACAAGGCAACGTAAACAACGTCCTTAAAAATTAAATGAAAAATAAATAACTTATGCGCATACATACCCACCACCCCTGCCAATCCAAATCACCGACTCTTCCGAAAACGTGCGCTGATGTCAAGGTCTAGGTATTGTGGGCAAGGTTCAGGTATTCCAACGGTCAGCTTTGCCAGATTGATGACGTCACAAAAAAATAATTACAATCAGACCTTTGAACGCTTCACTAAAACCCGAAACATGTCCGAAACCTTGTCCAAAACTACGATTATGAGTTGCTGTACAAAAGCTCATGAGTAGTTGCACTTGCATAACCACAGGCGAGACGTATTACCAAGGTTAGCCCGGCCTCATCTCATCTGACTAATTTATATCGTTCCGGGCATGCACAAAAGAGCGTTCAAGAGCATATGTACTCTGATCAAGACGTAGATATTCTGATCAAGAGCAGCCTTTGTAAACATAACACATTCCTTCAATGGACACTGGACAGGTCACTTTCCTTCGGATAAATCCTTCTTAGCTAGTAGCTAGCTAGTAGCTAGCTAGTAGCTAAATCCTTCTTAGCATCACAATCGTTCGTAGGAAAGCCTCTCCGGATTTTATCAACTTCCTCGCCCAAACTGGAGGGGCTCAGACCCACGTTTGGGGGAGGGGGGTCCAAGCCCCTCCAACTGAATACAAAAACGGCACCCCTCACCCCTGGGTCAATGGTGTTGGTTATCACATGTCAGAATATTAAACGCCGAGCACTGCGCAAATAAGGAACTACACCAGCATCATAGTCGCATTGATCGACGTTATATAAACTCAGCAGGCCCTAGCCCCTTTCCCGATCCGGACAAGAAAATGGGCGTTCCACATAGCACACTGGTCATGTAGCAGCCAGCACAAATATCCGGCCGTTGGAATTCAACATATTTATTACAAAAAAATCATCGTTCACACTAATTGATGGCAATGATTCGACTTGCTCGTCCGGCGGGTACACCGCTGCCGGCGCCCGGCCATCCTATAACCCCGAACTTGCTCAATAGCGACCGATCGATCCTCCAATGAGTCTTACAACGCAAGGTACGGACCGTGACCCCACGCTCGTCTGAGGCCGAAAACTGCACGCTCCTCCCTCGACCGACCAAAGTGCGCCGATTCTCAATCGTCGCACACGACGAACCCCGTTGCAGCACACGCACACATTCTGCGCTTTCTACCGCACAGACCAGGCCGAACTGGAGACGTCCACCTTGTACTGAGCCACATAAACGGCAATGACGTGACACGCAACGCACAGGCAATATTGAAAACCCCGACGCTTGACGCCGCGCAATGGGTTGATATACTGAGTGTCACTAGCCAGCTTCCCACACGCCCTTCACCCATCCCCGGAACTTAGCGGCCTCAACCTTAGACCCTCCCGTCCGTCCTTCGCGGCATTCCGCCCACCCACAGCGGACTCTCGCTCGAAATTCCCGTAAGACTCCCCCTCCCCCCTGACCTGCCGCCAGCTCCACAGGTGTCCAGTCGTATCAAGCGGTTCACACATCCGAGTCCGCCGGGATCCCCCGTAACACAGAATGTAACTAGCACAGCGCGAAACGCCGCCAGCCCGACGGCGACGGGCCGGCGGAGACGACACATCTCGGATGAAACACTGATGCAGCGATGAGATGACACGGATGACTGACACGCACGATAACACGGATGAGGACACGCACACAGGATGACACGGAGACGCCGTCGCGCCGGCGGCCGTTCTACTCGTGGATGTGGGAGTAGTAGTCCTGGTAGGCCAGGATGTACGCCTCCTTCTCGTCGGCCGTCATCCGCGCGATGACGTCATCGGTGACGTCACTGATGGCGATCCGCTCGGAGCCGACCTGGACGGTGGGCGACGCCTCGTCGTCGTCTGAGTCCATAAACTCCTCGACGTCGCTCGCCTCGGCCGCTGTAGGCCGCGAAAGGGAGTCAGTCAGCTGCGGAGCTTCAAGGCCTTCAAATGAGAGGTGATCTCATGATGACAGTGTCTCATGTAACTCATGACTCATGATCAGGGTTGTGCTCGATCACGTTGAACTGACTTAGTTATCCCCATTTCGTGCGGCACTCTTACGGTTCTGGCAGAGTGCCAGCAGAGTGCCGAGCGCTGTCGGTATGGGGTGCAAGATTCTCGTGAAAGGCGCAATTTGTTGTCAAACCATGACTTACTAATCTCTTCTCATCTCTACTGACCCAGGTCCGACTCCTCGCATTCCTTATCGGGTATGAGGAGCTGCCCATAAAATGGGAGTAACTTTCGTCCGTTGCGCAATACATATAGCACAACTCTGCATATGACAGTTGTAGCAGCTCTGCTAAACGAATGTTATGAAATGGATGTATGGATGAAATGAATGTACAAAATGAATGCAATGATGTACTGTAGTTCCGCCTCAGTAAACAAGTTGGCGCTGGAAAGAGTAACTGGAGAGGGGGACGTGCGCGACTCACGTTTGACGATGGTCTGTGAGATGACCTCCGGCTCGCTGTCGTCGCTGCTGTCCTGGCCGGGGATCACCGGCCGCTTGCTCTCGCGCGTCTCGTGCTGCAGCAGCACCGACATGATGTCGTCCCTGCCGCGCTCCTCGCCACCGCCGGCAGCCTCGGCGTCGCCAGCCGCCTCCTCGGCCTCGGCGTCCTCCGTGATGACGGTGCTCTCCATCATCCAGACGGGCCGCTCCTTGCGAGTCGACTCCGGCGCCGCCGCGCCATCCTCCTCCATGTTGATGTTGACCGTGGTCTCGTCCTGCGGTGAAGGAGAGAGAGGATGTTCATTAGAAATATATTATCATATCTCAAAACAGGTTATAATAACAGCTTAGAACCACATTTAAGATCCAGAACATAGTGAAACGCTGAGGATTATCCGGGGATTTTCCCATCGAAATTTTGGGTTTGCTTAGCACGATATGATGTTATGTCATGCTTGAATTGCTTAATATTCTGATGTTAGAGGCTAGATTTGATATTGCGCATAGGCGGATCCAGGTATGTCGCACGGGGGGCACGACCAGACCGCACTAGTGAATATCGCCTCCCATTTTGTCCTGAGTAGGTACGCATGCGCGAAAAACATGTGCAATCGCTAGTATTTTGCATGTAGATTGCTAGGAAGATGCATATGACGCCTTTATTCTGCCGTATGACACCTAAGAAACAAGCAATCCCATGAATTTAATTCAAAACCGGGAGGGCAGAATCTGCCCCCCGCAGGGAATAGGGTTTTAAGTCTTCGAAGTAATTTATTTATTCGAAGGTGACCTACTTGAACCTTGGAAGCTCCCGAGGCGCTTTTAGCAAAGGCTTTCTCATCAGTTTCGGGTTTCGCTTTCTTCGTGGGACGAACCGGGAACCTAATGTTGGCCAAGTGTCTTTCGATGCCGATCTTGTCCCTGCGGAGTATTTTGATGTTGTTTTAAAGAGGATCATGACCTAAGATTATTATAATGCTTAAATATGTCTGGTAATGAAAGCATAAACAAAGCATTATCTGAGACCAATTATGGGAAATCGGTGTTCAGAACGGCATGGCATGCTAACGAATACCAAAAACTCGATAGGACTAAGCAGTAAGCAATAGTCCATATATCCTGCAATGAATAGCCAGGATAACTTACACAATTCCCAGACACGATGCTCTTACATCAAGCCTCACTGGCTATGTATCTGAACCAGCTGTGTCCCTCAGCATCAGCGGCAAAACGACGGGCCGGCGTCTGACTGACCTGTGGTACGGAGAGTTATACACGCCCGGGATCGTCTTTGTGCTGATCATGTGGTGCGTCTTGATCAGCGTCTTCTGCTGAAGGATCTCCGAAGAGCAGACCGTTTTCCGCTCCTCGCTCAGCCTCCGGCACTCCTGTTTACACTGCAGCCTGCCAGATGACAGCGGGGGCAGCCTGTTACACTGCTATACTCCTGTTTACACTGCAGCCTGCCAGTTGACAGCGGGAGCAGCGTCACACTGCAGCTAACATGCAGCCACTGGCCATTGGTCGTGCGTCGATCTCGCTACCATAGCGACTCGTGCGGTCTTTTAGACACACCTCCGCCCCCGTAGTGCAGTGGATGTGTGGCCTGGACGAATCAGGGAGAGATCAGGCCACGGGAGCGTATGAACGAACGAGACTCCGCTACGGACTATCGCTGTTCGTCAAACGAACTAAGGTGGAATTAAACATAATCCAGCACACTAATTCAACATGTTTGCCAACTCAAATGATCCCATTAATGATCCCGAATAGCTCGCAAGCATTCGCCAAACATCGCGTCTACCTCAGGTCATCATTTTGCTCGGCGACGAAGTTCAGGTATCCCTTCCACTCCGCGAAGTTGAACACATAGAGGCGTGAGCGGAACGCCCGCCATGTTTTCTGGACGAGGGTCGCCTGCCGCTTGTAGTAGTCTGCTTGTGCCCGCAGTATAGTCTCCTGCAAGAACATCACGATCAGACGAGAAACGCAGCTCTTCACTTGGCTCCACAGAGAAGAAACAGATCTCAGAGCCGTTCCTACAACACTTGTCCCCTATGAAGGAGCACGGTGTACTGAGAAAATTAAACCCAGATACTTGCAATACAAGGTGCCGTCTGATGTCGAACATCTATTCTACTGCAGTTTTCAGTGTTACTTGGAAGGGACATGGTTGTCCCTTCACTCACTATCCCCATTCTCACATTGCGCGAACCACAATACGTTGATTCTAAACTGATGGTGTGGGGCTTAACTTCAGGCGTTTGCTACTACGGCAATCTGGATACAGCAATAGACATGTTTTTAAACGTGCGCATTGCACGCCTCTGTGACGACGTCTGACCTGCAGTAGTCGCCTGTAGTAGCGGCGGCCCAGGTAGCCTCGCCAGTGGCGCTCTATGATGACGGCGAGTCGGTGTAGCTCTCGAAACCGGTCCCGTACCCGGTACCCTCGTACCCAGCTCTGCAGCTGTACCGCTGCGCGATACTCCCGCACCCGACCCGTGTCGGCCTCACTGGCGAGGTGAAGGTCATCGTCACAATGTGGGAGCATGATGTAGCAGGCAGTTCCCTGGGTTAACCCGCGCCCCGCTGGGGTATTCAGCCGAACGCGCCCCGCTGGCGGGGGGCAG
>JARFNZ010130831.1:0-11266 GCA_031763405.1 Balanus nubilus
GCGCGCGAGTTATAAGCAACGATATGCCACAGAACGCCATTTGCGCTTGACATGACCTTGAGAAAAAGGTCACATGTTACGGGTCATCGGGGTCACGGTTTCTAAATTTTCAGAGTAGGTGTACAATTTATAAATACTAAGGTATCGAAATATTCGTCGTGATCCGCCGCTTTTTACGCGAGTTATTCCCGAAAAACCGAGGGAGAGTGGCAACAACCTTCCCCCACACTGGCGAGGGTTAAACCATGGTTTTAAACCGGTGCAAACCAGGAAGTGGTTAAATTCAATGCAACCGTTTCATTCACTCAAAAGGCAACGTTTATCGTACGCTTACTCATCCTCCCGCCCCACTTCACCACCACCCCACTATCAAGTCAAGCCCATCCCTGCCATGACGGCAGTGTGACCCCTCCCCTCCCCCACGGAACTCACCCTGTGGCGGCCCGCATCTGGCGGTACACCTCGAACTGGTGATCCCCGTGGGCGCTGAACAAGGTGGGGTCCTCGGCCAGGTTGTTGTAGACCACCGCGCCGTCCGACCTCAGCCGTGACAGGGTGAAGTCGATGAGCGTGGCGCGCAGTCCGGCCGTGGGCAGGCGGTACCGGCGGCCCTGCAGCAGACCCGGCAGGTGGTCGGCCAACTCCTCTCGCAGCAGCACATTACCCCAGTGCAGGTCGCGGTGCTCGAACTCGAGGGCCGCCTCGCCCACCGCCAGACTGAAGGCCACCTGGGGGAGGGCAACGGTGAGGTGAGGTTAGGACGCAGACGCCAGAAGTCAGCGTTGTAGAAGCGTATTCAAATATCAATAACCGTCAAAGTTTAGTATTAGACTTAGGAGTGATACCTATGCATTCAGCTACATTGCGGCGCCCTATGGACACAAAGCATCACAATCAATATAGACCAGAAGTCAGGTCTCGAAATGACGGGTCAATGAGCCACTATCAATTCGAGTTAATTTGATTTCCACAATTAAGAACTGCAGATAACAGAAATACCCAGAAATACCCTTACGCACAGAAGCGCCGGTCCAAACACGCATGACGCACACATACCAAATTGCTCAACTTCGAGATGTGCGAGAGTGCTGATCTTGAATCCTTACCTGACGTGTCCTATGATTAGAATCGCTCCGTACCTGATAGAACGACGCGATGGCCTGGTCGACGTCCTTGAACTGGAAGCTCTCGAGGTCGGCGCCGGCGTGGGAGTACTCCAGTACCAGAAACAGCTGGGTGACCGGGAACAGGCGTGGGTGCTCGTTCTCCGAGCCTGCCGGTCACGTCAGGGGGAGGTCAGGGAGGTCAGGGAGGTCAGGGAGGTCAGGGGATGTCAGGGGAGCTCAGAGGAGGTCAGGAGAGGTCAGGGCGGTCAGGGTGCGTCAGGAGAGGTCAGGAGACATCCTTGAACCTGGTCGACATCCTTGGCCAAGGATTGACCCGTAAGGGAGGTCAGGAGAGGTAATATAGGTCAGGAGAGGCAAGGAAGGTCAGGAGAGGTAAGGGAGGCCAGGAGAGGTAAGGGAGGTCAGGAGAGTTCAGAGGAGGTCAGTAGAGGTCAGTAGAGGTCAGAGGAGGTCAGTAGAGGTCAGAGGAGGTCAGAAGAGGCCAGATGTCAGGAGAGGTCAGGGAGGGTCAGGGGAGGTCAGGAAAGGTCAGAGATCAGAGGAGGTCAGGAGATGTCAGATGAGGTCAGGGGAAGTTGAGGAGGTCAGGAGAGGTCAGAGTAGGTTAGGGTGGGTCAGAGTAAGTCAGGTCAGTTTAGGTCAAGGAAGAGGAGGGAAAGTCAGAGGATTGGTAAGGTCAGGAAGGTCAGGTGGAACGAACATAGCGCATTCTTCAATTCACTTATACACATGTTCACAACATTTCCAAAAAAAACATTGTCTTACATTTCCTTTGTATATAGATAACACAAAAAAATCGCACCTTCCGACACCTCACTCACGAACGGTAGTGATCAAATAAGGTGACCGTGTCCCACCGTATCGCCCTGGTCTACCTACCCTTGTCGCGATCAAACTGGTCCCAGAGCTTGTTGAGCCGGGCCGGGTAGGCACCTCGGACGACGTGACTAGAGAGAAGGCGTACATAGCCCTCAGCAGTGTTCTCCGGACCGGAGTGGAGGTCACTCAGCGACCTGAGGGCAACGTGGTCAAGGTCAGGTCACTCGGCGACCTGAAGGCAGCCGGGTCAAGGTCAGGTCACCCGGCGACCTGAAGGCAGCCGGGTCAAAGTCAGGTCACTCGGCGACCTAAATGTAGCCGGGTCAAGGCCAGATGCAACTTGGGGGCAGGGGTCACTATCAGATCACTCGGGGCAGTAGGTATGACATCAGGTCAGTGGGCTAGGTCACTCAACAACCTGGGATTTTTGGGGTCGGTGAGGTAAGGTCACTGGACCGAGGGTGCTGATATGGGCGTAACGACTACTCTAGTCACTGGCGACCAGTATGGCTAATTAGTCTTGTGACGGGTGACAATAGCACAACTATGACCAGTGGCCAGTCTAAAAATATAACTACCAGAACGAATCACTGAGGCGTCGCAGACAACTATCTCACTACCGTGCTAAATCACATATAAGCTGAAGAACATGCAAGAGTACTCGATTGGATTTTCCCCTTTTCCCTGATGTTTTTCCTCCATTTATGACTTAGTGTGACACTTACCTTGAGATGAGCACCTCGGAGAGGACCTCGCCATAGCTCTTCTGTGCGGCGTCGTTGACCTCGAAGTCGCCCTCGATCGGCATGATCTTGATGACGGACCTGTCCGTCTTGGTCTCACAGAGGAACACCTCTCCATACACACCCTCGCCGATCTTCTTCGTCACCTTGGCCCTGACGTCAGGAAATAGGGTTATTTTATGCAGGTCTTGTCTCATAACCACGGGTAACGTGGTTATGAGACAGTTACTGAAGCAGTGCATAACTTTGACTGGGATGTGTGTTAAGTGTTAACATGATCACTATACAGCTTGCCTATAATTGTGCATGAGCTTATCTATTGGCAAAATGATAGACATCCACGATAGATAGGCAATGAATGAAATTACATATTTTGCAAATGATCTACCAATGAGTTTCATGCATCAAATAGCAATCCAGCAAATATGAGGCTAAGGTCGAACAACTCAAAAAGTTAACACATAGCAGATATATTGTATGCCATTGAGCGGGTTTCACTACGCATGGACCACGCCCCTCCTCAAAACAAAGCCCGTCCTACAAAACATCCACGCAAAAACAGCCAGCATATGGTTTCGAACCCACCCCACATCTCCCCTCACCTGCGGCAGTACTGGACGAAACTGGCCGGCTGCTGCAGCCCACACAGCTCCAGCACGCGACCAGCCGGGTCCTCATAGCTGAGCGACACATCCGCCGCCTCCGCCTCCGCCTCGGCCGCCCCCGCCCCCGCCTCCGCCGCCGCCGCTTCGGCCGCGTCCGAGGACACGTACACGGACGATCGTCGGAACCGCGGCGCCGGGCTGAACCCGACGGGCAGCACGGAGCGGCGCCGCGGGGTCGGTACACAGTCGGCCAGCGGCGCCATCGACAGCCGCACCGACCGCCGGTCCCTCGGCCCCGCCGGCAGCGGCAGCGGCGGCGGCGGCAGCGGCGAGGTGAACAGCGCGTCATCTCGGACAGCCGGCCGGTCGGCGGGCTCGTCTGTTTCTCGTGGCGCCGTCAGCAGCGTCGGCAGGGCGTTTCGTAGCGACTGGAGCGCCGCCAGTGCCCGGGAGTACTCCTCATCAGACAGCTCTCGGTGGAGCTGCATGGAGCGCCGCCGGCCCGCCTGCGGAAGCCGCGGCTCGGCATCCGTCAGGTTTGTCGTCGGCCGGCTCGGCTGAGGCATCATCGAGCGGCGGTCACTCTGCAGCGCACGCGGCCCCGAGGTTGGGACGTTCTCAGCCGCCTCCCGAGGCGCTTCAAGTGGTGGCAGCACAGACAGTCTCCGGCCGCTCCTCAGGGTGTGGAACGCGCCTTCGTCTTCCTCCTTCGGCTCCTCCCGCAGCGGCATCACCGATCGTCGTCCGCTTCTCAGCTGCCGGAAATCGACAGCCTCTCCCACATCATCACCCCCCTCCTCTTCCTCCTCCTCGGACACCTCTCGGAACGCCACCATCGTCGTCCTGCGGTTGCGGAGGGAGCGCAGCCGGCCTGCGTAGCCTGTCGCCGGCTCCTCGGGCCGGCCGCGAGTCGGCTGCAGGGACCGCCGTCTGTCCGGGGCGCCTGAGTCGGAGCGTGTTCCTCTCCAATCCTCCGTCCCGGCGCCATCCTCCGGTAGCGGACGGAGCCGGTCGAGGCCGAGGCCGAGGGCGGCCGGGGCGGCCGGCGTGTCCAGCTGGCAGAGGGAGCGGCGCCATCCTTTGCCGGAGCGCAGCGCCAGCAGGACGCCGCCCAGAGAAGGGGTGGTGGTGACCGAGGGGCGGCCTGTCGTCTCACCTGGTGAGGAGAAGGGACATCAGATGTCGCCACAGGGTAACCAGGGTCACAAGGAGGCCGGGCTGTACTCAGACGCAGTGAGATGCACTGGGTGAAGTTGGCAGAGGTATAATATCTGACTGGCACGGAATATCATGGTGGAAGTATTTAGATACGGTATTGCAACTCGCTATGCTTTTTTAGGGGAACAATTTTCATAAAATAAAAAAATAACTCGTGTCCACAGGCATCTAAATCAAAATAATACCCTTCACCTACATCAGACAGGAATGAGACACATCCAGCTACACAACCCGGGTAAGACGAAACAAACGAGCAGACGATGAACTTATAACACATGTGACAGCTCCAGCGGCCGTAGCATCTCACCTGGCTCGGGCGAGGCAGGCAGCGACAGACTCGGCAGCGACAGCTCCTCTTCGTCCGCTGGTTCGCCGGCCCCGTCCACCTCCATCGCTTCAGCGTCCTCTTCCGAACCGTCCTGCTCCTCTGCCCGCGTCTCTGTCCTTCCCGAACTATCCCGCGCCGCTGTCCAAGACTCTGTCCTTCCCGAGCAGTCTCGCGCCTCCGCCTGGGCCTCCTCTGACCTGTTCTGCGCCTCAAATTCCGCGTCCTCTCCAGTCTCGTCTGATCTGTCCTCCGTCCTCGCCTCCAACTCTGCTGAACCGTCTCCGTCTGTCTCCGCCATCTCCAGTTGACAAAGCCGGACAAAGCACTCTGTCATTTTCGCCACGGACTCCTGTGATGGCCGCAAGTCTTCCGCCTCGTCTCCCACCTCGCTACCCATCCGATCTTGGGAGACATCATCGGTGCCGTCCGCCGCGACGGCGCCGTCAGCCGGCCCTTGCAGCTCTCTCAGCTCTTCAGAGCTCAATCTGTTCAGACGGACAAAGCAATTGGACAGCGGTGATCCACTGCCGCTACCAGCCTGTGGAGTATCAAACATATCCGCGCTGGACTCGGGTCGGACTCGGGTCTGAGACGGCCCATCTGCACTGGCAATCGAGTCGGCAGACACGTCCTGCTGCAGTGCGGCGCCGAGCTCCGAGTCGCCGAATCGAGACACGTCTGACCGAGCTTCGGCAGCGGGTGAGACGCGCGAGTCGCCGTCTGAGTGGCGAGTCTCGTCACCGACAGCAGCTTCTTCCACCTCCGCCTCCGCTGCCTCCGTCGCCGACGCCGACGTCGGCGACTTCTCCTCTTCCTCCTCCTCATCGTCGGAGCTGAAGATCCCTGACCGATGGCGCGGCAGCATGTCCACCGGGTAGCCGTTCGCCTCCGTCAGATCACCCTCGACTGCCAGTCGACTGACGTCGAAGGGAGGCTGAGACGGTGAGGGTGCGCCGCCAGCCGCCGGGCTCTCCACTGGCAGCGCCGAGACGCCGTCTGAAGCGAGGCTGAGCCGCGGCAACGACGGCGAGAGCGGAGGCGGCGGCGGCGTCTGATTCAGAGATCCACTCAGCCGGGGAGTCAGTTCGTAGTCTGTCGCTGGGCTGAGCACCGGTGGGAGGGTTGTCTCCTGTTCCTCAGCCTCCGGCGGTGCCAGCGGCGACAGCGACGACGGTAGCGAAGGCGGCTGTGGCGGCGGTGATGGCGGAGGGGTATCCCCATACCGCGGCAGATGACCAGCGCTGCGGCTGTCTCCCCGGGCGGACATGCCACTGGGAGGCCGGCGGCTGACAGCGGAGGTGATCAGGTCCGGGCTGGCTCCGGGACTGACGCCACTGACGCTACTGACGCCGCCGGCGCTGGGCGGCACAGGCGACACCAGAGGCACGACTGGCCACAGACGACCCGGAACCGGCGTGCTCGCACTCGGCCCCGGCGTACTGCTGCTCAGCAGGCGCGCAGGCAGGCCGCTCAACGATTCACCGCCCTTCCGACCCGCAGACAAGCCCCCAGACGCGTCGCCTCGCTCCGCAGACTTCCTCGTCGACGCATCCCGGCGCCTCGACCCCGCAGAGAGGCTGGTTTGACTCTCAGACAAGCCGGTGCGGTCGGTCTCAGGCTCGGCCACGCTGATGCTGGGCCGGGCCCGGGCCCGGGCCGGGACCGTGCTGGCACGCTTCGGAGCGCGGCCGTATGCCTTCGAAACGCGGTTCTCCTTCCCACGCCGGCCTGGAAAGGAGAAACGCCGTCAGTTCGGCGATGAGGAAGACGTGCAACATGGCCGCTAGTAGCGCGAAACGACGCATGTCGATGATTGGGATTTAAGGACGCCGCAACAAGATGGTTATGGCAAATAACGAAGTGAACTCAGTTCTCTTTACAAACCACTCCCACTCACCATGTGAGTATGTGAGTTTTACAGATGGATTCTTAATTCAAAGGAGGGAATACTCACAAGTGAAGGAGAGCAATTCAGGAGAGGAGGATAACTCATCGTCTTAGCAGAGGACTTTAATTCATCAGCTGCAGAGGAGGGCTACTCACGAACTGTTTTTCCAGGCGGCACCGGCGGCGCCGCCGATGGTGACTCGAAGAGCCGGATGCTGGGTGCCTGGTCCGAGCCGCAGGACAGCGAGCTCTCGTTCAACGGGTTGGCTCGGATCTGCACCTTCTGGAATCTGGAACGGAAACGGCCGAGCACTCTGAGTCAACACGAGCTCCGGTAGCGATCTAAACGTGACCGTTTGTTGATGAATGGCAAGAGTTACTTCAACCTTTGTTTAAGCTTCGATTACCTACTTGTTGAGTGTAGTTATACCATGCCACTGAAACTCAAATATAATAACGTTCGCGCAATGTGTGCCTTGTATGTTCATTGTCATGGAAAAAAACACAATGTGTAAGCTGGTATTCCAACAAAGTATTGTAACACTCCAGACCAGCACCAACCGATGACAGCAGCACACACAACCGTGCCACCTCTATCAACGTACAACTGTCGGCGCCGACCCTGTCGACGTAGACCCGCCCGCGCCACCTCTGTCAACGTATCAACGTACACCCGCCCGCGCCAGCTCTGCCAACTTACACCTGTCCTCGCAGCAGGCGGTCGAAGCTGGTCTCGGCGTCGGACCAGGTGAGGGAGGCGGCCGACGCCTGGGAGTGGGCGCCGGAGGAGGCCAGCGGGGACGACTCGGCAGAGTCCGGCTCCTCATACTGCACGGCGGCCGGCCGGCGAACACTGCGCCGGCTCGCCCGCATCGCGGCTGCAACGCCGCGATGTCCTCCTGTGAAGCAGACACAGGGGGATGCCTTCTGAGGTGAGGATCAACCACCCAACAGGGGATGGTGGCTGAAATTGCTGGGGGGGGGGGGGGGGTGAACAAATTAAAAATGGCAATCATGAAGCAATGGATGAATAATGTGAAGCATTGAATGGCATATAAATCTGTGCATTGCAGCTCACAATGAAGTAGGTCTCAGCCTCTGAGCCAGCCAACATGATGTTCATTAAAGGGAATAGTCCACCTTTATCATGGGGTTTTGAATTGAGATAGCCAATTTGTATCTTGCATATAGAAACACCATGACACAAGGCAGCTTATCCAAAAACTTAGTATCAATGGTTCAGGAGCAAGTTTTGCATTCAAATCACTTGATTTTTACCAGATATGTGAATAATTCCAGATGCGACCAAATGTCATAAAAAAAAAGACAAGAATTGCGGTTAACTTGAACCAATTTTGGCTAAATTTAGCCTAATTATTGGCAGTTGTCCATCATTACTATGTGTTGCTCCTATCATCAACTTTTTCAAGGTGGACTATTCTCTTTAATTATCTCAGAAACACATGCATAGGTACTGACTTTAAAGTGAACCATTTCTTATCCCTTGATGAAAATCAATTATTGTTCAAAATAATTATTGTTCAAATTAAGTTTAAAATAATGCATCCAAATTTTGATAGAGTAACAATATGGGTAAAATATGGGTAAAACCATGGGTGAAACCAAACTTATTCTCCATTAGACTTTGACACTTGAACCTTCTTAAAGCAAATATTTTAGGCTGAGTTAGGTATTCTATAAAGGCCAGAACCTTGGTGTTACTCAGGGTCCAAGATTACACAACTTATATGGATTACACAAAGTATATTTGCATTATATTGTGTAAATGAGATATCAATATTAATGCAACAGGTAGGTTGCATTAATATCAACACACTTCCTACCTACACTTTATAAACTAACACTATGAAATCCATAACTATGTTATAGAAGTAGAACACTTACCAAAACAATACTAATAAAGTACAGAACAACAACAGCTCAAATCGCCTCTTCCACGGGTCTCTTCTATTTCAATTTCAAATCGAGAGCGGATACAACCTCCGAAGTCATGCATATTGGCAGATCATCCGGCCTCCGCAGACAATCTTATGACGTCATAAGAATAAACCGCAAGAGTGTTTTACTGGGAGATAACTCGCAAAAGCATGTCGATAATTCTAGTAGCTGACAATCCAATAGCCAACAGTTGAATAGTTAGTTGTGCGGAATTGGAAAATACATAAGCTTTGAATTAAAGTTTTTCTTGATTTAACACTGAATATTTGTTTTGTTCCAGTTTTATCTCTTCTCAAATGTTTTGTTCCAATGACGTCATTTTCATAAAATCTAATAACAATAAGATAGGATATCTATTGATGAGCAAAATAAAGTTGCTGCAGTTACTTCGAATTTTCGGGTTTGGGTAAAAATTTGATGTCTGAAATATAATGTCTTTTATCAAATAAGCGGCAATTGCAATTATACTTCGTTTCTTGCGATAAAAATACTATTTTCAGTCTTTTTTATGCAAAATAACGTTCCTAAATTTTGAGACATGAAAATAAACATTTCTAAAATAATGTAAATGCATGTGATCCTTACCTCCAAGGTACTCAGAATTACAAAGACAGTTTTCAAAAAATATTTTTAAGCCTCCCATTCCAGCTTCAGAGCAAGGTAACTTTTACAATGGTTGAAAGGCTTATGCCTGCATAATAGCAAAAGGACCGTTTTTTAATGAACACTGAAATGTGCGCATATGCGCCAGTTGTGGCTCGTAAGCGCACCAAAAATGAAATTAGTATCGCTCGCAATGGGTAATTAGGGTGGTCCTACACTATATCTATAAACAGGCTTGGTCCTACATATATTTTACAAATTACTCGGGACCATGTATTCTGTGGTTCTCTGATGTTTTCTGAGTTTAGTGACATACTTTTTTATGATATTCATTTATATTTAGGGGTTGTACATGCTCTCGGAATTTCGCCATTGTGGACATCTCAAAACAGCACCCTTCTAGACCTTTCAGACCCTTTTTAATCAATTTAGTCCTAACCGTTTGAATGTACAGATTTGTGTTGTGGACACACACTAGGCACAGTTTTTTCTGGATCCGATCTCTTGAAATGCAAAGGTGAGAACATTGTCCTGATCAGTCCAATGTTGACTATAGGGAGTATGGTTCATTTATGTAAATTGGTTCATTTCTGTAAATTATGTCTGAGCATGAACAATAAACATAAAATTTGGTGAGCCCTGGCACAATAAATTAGATATGTACTATTGTAAGAGTCCCAGATTACTAGCCTTCTAAAGTGGAAGTGGAAGAAAGAGGAAAAGTGAGGTAGTTGGACAACAAACCACTGTGTCCAGGACTGTAATTATGTAAATGCTATCAAAGTGCAGCCATATTTCATCAGTGGCTATCTACTTATAATTTTCATCTCTAAATCTTATGTATAATGTGAATATCACCATAACTTTGGAGCAGATAAATGTTGCATCAAATGGCTTTGTTAACAATTTAAATGATTTGGATAATGACACATTTCAATGATGAAGCATTACACTGGATTTTTAGAATTTCTTGACACACCTCGGCTCAAGGGCCTAAATCTTTGGACACTGTACTGTTGTAACTAACTACTCAGAAAGTCTGGTGGAAATTGCCGCCCCCTCCCTTGACTCCTGTGTCCGGGGGCAGATCCGGGGGGGGGGGGAAACAGGGCCAAAGTCAGACATCAGGGGGCCAAAATGCAGTTTGCCCCCCCTTTCAAAACAAAACTCCACCTTACTATAGGACTCCCACCATGGCCGTTTGTCCCTTTTTGGCCCCTCCCTTTGAAAATGGCTGCATACGCCACTGCCTGTGCCTATGACTATGTTGCATCACCTGCACTTTCTTCTGTGTTTTCAGTTTTCAGCTCCTGGAGGATATGCCATGCAGTCTGAAAAAGAGATTCAAGAGCATGTTGATGCTCTACAAATTCTAAACAACACCACAGAGTTTCAGAAAAGGTGTTTCTCTCAAATCTCCTTTGCTGTTAACCTGAGTGACACACATCTTGAAAAACATTTTAAGCATGAACTGAAAACTGAACAAGATAACTGCTGGCATTATGCAAAAATCAAACTAAAAAACAAAACTGGCAGTACCTTCCATCAAGACTTCTGGCGCATCATCTTCGACGTGCACTCACCCGGCGGCGAAAATCGAACTACCTACAACTGTTGGTCACTGAACAAGCCATGGAAGCAGGGTGAGACGCTTGACTTCAGCTTCCGCATCCGTCCCCTGTACCACGGACCACTGACGGTGTCCTGCAACCTTCTGTTCGTCGTACCAAGCTCATATGCTGCTGACGCCGACGGAGCACCATCTGCCCAGACGGACGGAATGTCTGACCGGTCCTCTGACGTCACGTCTGCCGTGCCCTCAGACCGGACGGCGGTGCTGGCGCTGCCGCTGTTCAGCTCCACTCTGGACGCGCTCCACGCGCTGGAACCGACCTCTGCCGTGAGCGCGGCGCCGGCCCCGGCCGCGGTGCCGGGCTGGGCGGTGGCGCTGCTGCCGCCGGCCGCCCAGGTGCGGGC
>JARFNZ010130842.1:0-11266 GCA_031763405.1 Balanus nubilus
ATATATGTATTTATGAATTTTGTAAAATATAGATATATTTACCTTTAACTTGTAAAGGTATTTGTAAACTATCAAGGAGAAGTCAACATAAATATAAAAATACTAATTCTAGTTCACCATTAGTTCAATGCATATTAGGTCACCATTATCTAGTAAATGCATACTAGATAATGGTGGATGAAAATGCCACCATTGTCTGCCAAAATGTCAGCATGCAAATATCCTAGATCCACAAAATGGAGCACGACATGGCAAGTACCCATCAGGAAGTGACTATGAGTGTACGTGATCTTGGACCAGCCAAAATTGACTGTAGAAGTTCTTCAGCTGTACCTTCATAACTGGCCTTCAATGCAACCGAGTTGTATGGCTTTACAGTCAACAATGGAAAATGACCACCTATGCATGGTGTGGCTATTATAGGCCGTGATGAATGTTTCAATGCCGTATTGTATCTTCACAGTCGCTTGGTGAGCATTATTGGTGAGCCTTAGAGTTGCCAAAGTCGAGCCACAGAGCCGGAGCTAGGCCTGAATTCGCAGCGAATGAAGTTAATGTTAACCTCGGTCGCTCCCACTGGCAGATACAGGGGGGGGGGGGCATTAGGGGTAAATACCCCCCAAACCGCCTGAAATCGGCAAAAATTTACACATTTACTTATGTATTTCCTGATAAATCTAAGCAACTTTAACGAGAAAAGTTGGTTTGAAAACGTCTAGCAATGCATAAGAAAACGAAATCCGATGAGTTTTCTAAATGTCGTGAAACCTTTTTTTGGGGGGTATACCCCAAACCGCCAGACCGCCATTCCGGATCAACCAGTGGTCGCCCCTGAGCCGACCTCCTGAGACGCCCACCCTCGTATAACCTTTAATAGCAATTTGCATGCACGTCTTATGCCTACTGCCCTAGCATCTACATATCGTCACTCAGGTGACCAGCATGGGCCATGTTTTGTTCCTACGGAGTCCATCCAATCCTGTCAGTGACAGTTCAGCTCCTTTGAGGTGCTCCATTCCAAAATGTCGTATTGACTCCACTGGGCTTCTTGGTTGCTATACACTAAGGAGTCGTTGCAATTGCCTCAACCGTCAAAACAAAACTACTGTCGATAAATAAGCCATTATGTTTGCGAACTCGACGTTGTTTATTTCTTCCAAGTGTTTTGTCAAGACGTTTCTATCGTTGGAGCAATCTTCAAACAAGCTTCGTCGCGCGCAGCGATTGTATCGGCGTTAACAGGGTCCTGAACGTTCCCCTCGTGCCGGCAGCGGTCTGCTCGTCGCGCTGATCACCCCTCGCAGCGCCGTGGGTGAGCGACGAGCGTCCCACGCCGCGCCGTCGGCGGTGGCTGGAGCGGTGTGAGAGTTCATAAAGTTCTTCTAAGTCCTTTGACTTGTTTTCGTAGGTCACACTCTAAATGTGTCCCGAGCAAATAAAGCTATTTCGAGTCCGGTGATTGCTGAAGCCAGCAGGTGGTTGTGCCCTTGGAAATCAGCCCCACCCCCAAACCGCTTAGAGACACACTGCTTAGTACCTTTTTTGTCAGTTTGAGCAGATGTGTCTGTTTGCTAGAACCGCTGCAGGCTTATGGTGCCGGTACACCTTTCCGCAGTGTGTTCCCGACTGCTGGAAAACCCCTGGTGCCAGTCATCGTCATTGTGGGCCGGACGCTGAACGGGGACGGTTTGGCCTTTTTGTATGCCTCCATTGATATCCGCGATCTCCTGGGCGGTAGTGTTGCCCTACGAATTTCGGTTATTCTGAACGCGAGCCACTTGTAATTAGTCCTATTCCCCACGGGCAATTCTGGGCATTTTTGAAAGGACACTGTGATCATGTTTTTCGACCGATTTTGATGGGAAAGAGTGTTTTCAGCTTTAAACATATGGGTCTGTAACCCGCGCCCTGCTGGGGATGTTTGAACACTCTCTTTTTGCGCAACTTATCCCACATCGTTTTCGCACCTTTTCCGAAAATTTTCACTTCAGGTATTCGCAGGTAGCGCCAACTGACCCCGCCTGTTTGCGGCCGTGCTATGGCCAGTCTTTGAAGGATACATATGAAACTATCAGGATTGTATAAGGGCATCAGTACTTGCAAAATGTTCATCTAGGTTTTCTTATATCAAATATATCAGTGACCTCAGGTCTGGTCAATATCGTAACCTGCCCATTATATGCCAATGAGAGAAATTCAAAATCTTCTTTTACGCATTAGATCAGCCCAATTGATTCCGGATCATGTCAAAATAGGCCATTATGATGACCAAGTGCAAGTTTTGACCAGTTACCCCTATAAAGGTCATCTGAGGTCACACGAGGTCACTTGCGTTTTTTTTGCCAATGACTTTTGATAGGGAAAAGCTAAAAGCGTACGTAAGATACCACCGTGTTCGTCTCAATACGCATCGACTCATCAGCAGCATGACCCAACGTGACCTACTTGGGTCACCACGTGACCTTGACATGAGGTCAAATTTTGACAATGACCAACCAGAGGTCAGCATGTATGTGTCTCGACGCGCCTTGATGAGAGAAACACGACGGTGTCGAAACAAATGTTCTATCTCTAATAACTAAAAAGTTATTCGCGAAAGAAACGTTTTCCGAGAAAACAGACATTTTCACCTATTCATGATCTCTGGAGCCTCAACTATTAACTTGAACTCAAATCCGAGGAAGAAACATTGCTGAAGCATTTCAAGAGCTATCCATTGCTTTTGGATCGGTTCGGGTGGGGTCCCCGGATAAGTGCCCATGTGCCTGGTGGCTTCAGATTTATAATGCTACTGGCTTTACTCCTATTTGCCGGTAAATGTGCATGTAATATATTTCAAGACCGGTAAATGTCCATACTCATTTTCATTCCGGCGGTGCCGGTACGGTGCCGGTAATGCTTTTTGAGGAAAATTTGCGTCTCTAATCGCAGCTGATAGCTTCATCAAATGGGAAACACATGCGGCTCATTCTGCAACATTTTCGCAGCATAGGCCTACATGCGTAAGGAAGAAGTTCCAACGTGAATGGAAAGACTTTAAAATCTAGGCAAATATTATTATAAAAAGTATCTTAACCGATTTAGAACCACGGAAACACACGGAAATATATGTGTGCTATGTGAACAGGACTAATATTGACCTGAGTGAAAAAATGCCCGAATTAGTTTCGAAATCATTTTTGACGAGCTTTCGAAGGCTTTTGTCTTCTCAGGAGCCGATATCGTGATCATCACAGCAGGCCGTTGAAGATCTCGAGTGCCAGCGGGGCGCGATTTAACATATCAAAGCCTGAATTTGAAAAGTGAAAAATCATAGGCATATTCAGGCCATGAATTAAAAATGGGGTCTTGGGGATTTTGCTCAATTTTTTATTCTTAAAAAGAAGCTTAATTTGACATCGTGCATAGGCGGATACTGGTAAGCAGCTAGGGCCTGGCGCCACCCCTGCTGGACCGAATTTGCTAAATTTTTTCACAACACTCGGCAATCAATTTCAAAACGATAGGCCTAACAGTTTGGAAGCGGGAATCAAAACAACACTGGGTGGTGGGGGGGGGGGGGGGAATCTGCCCCCTTGCTGGGAATACGGTTAACCGGCGCCCCGCTGGGGAGGGGGGTAAATTGAACCCCTTCCCGTGTTTTCGCAAAAACGATGGATGTCGACGTGGAACTGTTGGAACCTTATATGGCATCAATTTGACGTCTTCCTAGAAATTCCTTCCTATGGCGTGTCATGCCACGCCATTTTTCTTCGGTCAAAAATCGATAAATGTTTGAGCGCTCATAAAGCATAGAATTTTGAAGCAAATTAGAAACAAAAAACAGTTAAAAGAAAGGAGATTCAGTCTCATTTACATTTGTCTTCAAAATGTCTATCTCGGCTTTTGACATTTTCATTTTTGGCCCCCAAAGTAAAAAAAAAAATTTTTTTTTAGGAAAATGGTTGCAAAATCCAAATTTTGAAATTGTTAAAAAAAACAGAATAAATGTGATGGAACTATATATGATAAATTGATAAACCAAATTTGTAATAAATATCTTTGTTTTTGTCCTTACAATGACTCCAGTAAGTGTACAATCTGATGACGTCATTTTTAATTGCGTTTTGGGGTTTTCTGGACCACTTTCGTAAAAACAAATGACAATATTGGATTTCTAGGGACAACACCGGTTCAAAAACATGTGCTTTTATAACAAATAATGAGTCAAAATTTGACCTTATTTGACCTGACCTTGGCATGACCTGCACTCAAAATGAGGTCGGATGGCAAAGTAATCGTTACCATCGAATTATACATCTAACACAACCCATGAAACATGTCACACCGCTTTTATACAAATTTCGCACATAGTGACCTGTGACCTGACCTTGACCTTGACCTGTACTTAATATGAAGCTCCTACTCTAGCAGTGCCTTTCTCCAATATTTGGAAGTATTTTGGATGAGCTTGGATTCGCTGCTGTTGATAGTTTGGTCTCTGCAACCAATATACCGGAAACGCGTTGTCTTGACTTTTGACCTGACCTTCATCTGATGTTAGACCCCGCTAAGAAAATTATGAGAGTGCGTTAGAATTAATTTATCGAGAGCTTCCGTTTGCTGCCTTGCGCGTCCACTGCAACCCTTGGTTCGGTAGAGACGAAGGGTACAATTTACTCCCCAGCGCACTGGGCGGATTTTCGGTTCTAGCACGACACGGGACAAAAAATAAATTATCAAGAAATGCCATAAAATACACACCACGCTGTTGACAAATCTTCATACTACTTTGTACTAACCATTGGTTTTCAATATACATGGTATTTCATGGCGATAATTTGGTTAAAACTTTTGGTTTGGTTCGCGTCCGTTTGTTCGAGTTTTGGTTCGCGTCGTCCGGGTCCGTCCTCAACACATTTCGGCGATGTATCATTGGGGCAAAGAAACAAGTAAAATTTGGGAAGGAAATGTATACTTACATACATCAAAAGATAGTCCTGTATCTTGGGAACACAATAAACCCCACATAATTGTTTATCACGCATTTGGTTAGGATGTAAATGCACATTATCTTTCTATAAATAAATGGTCGACTCAACACAGACAAAAAAACAAATAAAGTGACTTATAAAAAAGTACCGTCGAGTACACTTAAAGAAATCATACCACATATCTATGAGACAGTGCACTTCACGGACCAATGCAGTTTTTTTGCTACTTTTTGCTTGACAGGTCGATATGTTTTCGGATCTCGTCAAATACCATTGACATTCGCCAGTGAGGAAAAATTCAAATCTTTCTTATTTGGAAGATACAATACACATCAGATCAGTCAAACTTTTTGAGGATAATGTAATCGTAGACCATCTTTGATGGTTCAAGCTCAATTTTTTATCAGTGATGCCCTGCACTCGGTAGGATGAAGATAGAGAAGTAAAACTGATACCATTGGGTCCATTTCGTTAATACGCGTCTACCAATATACAATACGACCTACTTCGGACACACTGACCTTGAACTTGACCTTGACCCGAGGTCAAATTTCGAAATTACCCAAGCCAAGTCAAGTTTAGTATGTTTCGAAGTGTTTTGACGCGATAAACATGTTGGTGGCACAATGATTGCCATATCTTCATTGGGTAAGAAGAAATTCAATAAAAAAATCAAAATACTAGCCTTTTTACAATTGATAACGGGCGTCGCCACACAATTTTGAGTGCGGGCTCCGGCCAGGCATAGGGGGGGGGGGGGGTGCCAGCGAGGGGTCTCGGGGGGGGGGGCGGTGCCATAGGGCTAATGTTGAAATCCCTCGAAACCTGGGGGTACACTCCCCCCGTGGACACGCCCCTGATTTGGGTTCTGGAGTTTAATTATTGGGTTCTGGAGCCTTAACTATTGACCTGAATTCATATCTGCCGACACTTTGTTGAAAGACTATATACGGCCTTGGTTAAAAGATCGTTTCTAGAGCCGTCGATTGTGTTTGATAGTTTGCTACTAGTTCATAGTTCCCGGTTTCCTGCGGGATGTTGGAGGGAGAGTGGGGCTCTCCGAAAATTGGTCACATTTGAGTCCATTTGACCACGATGCGGCAAATGTTCGGCTTGATCATATCACTTGAGCTTGCCAAGACACAGGATGGATGAATAAATCTTGCGTTAAATCGGGACAGGCAACTCCACGGTGATTGGTTTGTTTGCTCACCCCTCTCATATTTACTTACGGCTGCTCTTAGTCGTGGCTTTTTATTTTGAATTTTGCACCTCTATTTCCCTTTCACATATCGCTTAGAGTTTGTTCAAATCGTTCAACTATTTGTGATGAGAGCAAAACCTTCATGTTCATTATCATCGTCTTACAAGCTTAAAAACCCAGGTTTCGGGCCGTGTCGCGCTGGAAGGGCGAATCTGCCCAGTGTGCAGCGGCCGCACTGAAGGTCAAATGGCGTCACTGAAGTCACTGGCCGCACTGAAGGTCAGATGGCGTCAGTGAACGTGGCGGGCCGTGCCACCGTCCAAGTATGGCGGGTTCGTTAAACTTTCGTCTCTTAATTCTGCCTGCCAACTGGAATCGCGCGCTCGGGTCAGGACCAGCGCAACAATGTCGGGTAAGCTAGGGTCCGGACCTCAGAAATCAGTCCATGCAAAATGTTAAGACTAAACCGGTACCAAGTTCGAAAATGCGAGACCCACTGGTCTGAGAGTGGCGAAGCAAGCTAAATACCACCGGGGGGGGGGGGGGGGGATTAGAATATGCCTTCCATAGAGAAACAAAACCAAACTATTTATGGTAGCCTATTTGCTGTGATTCGGATAAATGTGAACCAGTTTCATCTCATCATAATATGGTTGTGAGAAATATGCACCTTTTGTTATTTTTGCAATTTTTCAGAAAGTGATGATTATGGGCTTTCATACAATTCTTAACCCGCCTTAACTGGGGGGAGGGCAGAAAGCTATCCCCTATACTCCCCCTATCTAGTCCCCTATTTTGAATAGCTCATAAATGGATGGCTCTAACGACGCGGAACTTAGCATACTTTCTCGTTCATCAATTTGACACCCCTTGCAACAAAAATGAAGCAACTTCATTAGGAATTTTGGGATTTTACTTTTTATGACGTCACTACATCCCAATATTGTCCGAGAAGTGTTTAAGGTTTGGAAGTTTTCCAAAAATACAATTTTGAAACGCAATGCAAATATTTATGGCTGAGTTCTACACAATGGCTGTCTTGAATTTTCAAGTTTTTTTATTTTGACCCCTTAAATAAACAGATGTTAAATTTCGCACCAACAATGAAGTAAAAACACGAAGTACATGCAAAGAACTAGGTAAGAGCTATCCACAAACCAAATTTCAGGCAAACATCCTTCTACGGGTGATGCCTTTATATGTAAGAAAACTGATGACATCATTTTTAACCTGTGACTTAACAAGAAATCTAGACCTCAGAAAAAAAATATAAATGACACCACTGAATTTCTATGTAAAATCTGATTCAGGAACATATACTATTTTGTTAAAAACACTGATTTCAAAATTTGTCCTAATTTTACCTTACCTGACCTTGTTATGTCCTTCACTTAATTGACTTCAGATAACACAACAAACGTCACCATTGAATTATACGTCTAAAACGACCCGTATATACATGTGTCACATGACCCATGCATAGCTTGGTATAATGAATGACCTTGTGTGGCCTGACCTTGACCATTTCCCTTGCTTTGTATGGGGACAATTATCGTAAGTACTTTCACCTAATATTTAAATGCACTTAAGCGCAATGTAGGCCCAGAGCTGTGCATTGTGCGGTCTCCATGGGCCGTAACGCGAAAACAGTCGATTTTGACTTTGACCTGACCTTGATCTGACACGTGACCATGTACAAATTTCGAGTATGCTTTAGGTGCGTCTCGTTGAGAGCTTTCGAATGCCGCCTCGCGCGTCTCGCTGTGATCATGAGGCACTTCTCCCCCCCCCCCCACTCCCCCAGTTAATGGCGGGGTAAAGGGGAAAGTCAAGCATGAGGTTTTAAACTGAGATACCAGAATGGTATATTGGATACAAAAAGTATATGGCACACGTTTTTTTTAGCCTAAACTCCACGTCAACCGATGTAGGGCATGTTTTATTACGATTACTATTGGTTTTCCCAGATAACATGTTTGTTTCTAGATGCACTAGGGATCCGATACACCAACATGTTTGTTTCCTAGATGCGCTAGAGATCTGATACACCCGCTGACATCGGATCCCTTCGCAGCGGCGCCAACGCCCGAGCGTTCCGCCCAGCCGTCCGAGTGGTCTGAGGCTGTGCCGGGGCGCAGCCGGCCGTGGAACCTGTAACGGCTAAATACAAACTTGCTCATTCCTCCAAGGATGACGGTCTTCTGTCAAAACTAGTGTTATATTCGCAGGTTTTCGCTCAGAATAACCATTACTGCTTAGTTTCAAGGAATTTTGGAAATGAAGGAATGCCAGGGGTGTATCGGATCTCTAGCGCATCTGGAAAAGAACATATCATGTGGCAAAACCCATCGGAATCGTCATAAAACATGCTCTAGAGCCCTTGATGTTAAGTTTAGGCTAAGCGACCGCGTGCGATGTTGCTTCTATATTCAAGTTATAATTCTGCTATCTCAGTTTAAAACCCCATGTTAACTCGGTTAACCCATGTTAGCCATTTTGTTATTATGATTGAATTATTTTCGAATTAAGACATGAGGTTACGGCTAATTTTATTAATTCTAATTTAAAATGACAATAATGAAAATCATAAGAATTCATAGAAGTGTCATGAAAAGTGGTCTTTTTTTCCCTCGGAAGGTCATTACTCCGTCATTTTTGCAGATATTTACTTTAAATTGTGTTCACATATTCATCGATGTAGTATGTAACACGTATATTCCGTTTTTTTTATTTAAAAACAAAATGTTGGGAAATATGGCAAAAATTCCAGAATTGAGTTTTATTTCTACCAATTTTCCATTTTTTACAAAAATTAAAACATCCGAAACAGCAGTTTGATAGCCCGATATATTATCTGTCTTTTGATATCAAACAATTGACTTTTTCTTTAAAACTGTGCGACTGAGCTTGTTTCCGGCAAACCCCTATTTTTGGCCTAAAATGGGAAAACATGACATCACTCTGACGTTATTTGCGGATGACCTATTATGACCTCATTATTTTCCTCTAGCCAGGAAGTGTGAAATTAATGTCGGAAGGGGCCTGCAAAGTTTGGCGACGAGGTTTTTTATTTGGGATTTTTAACCTGATACGGTGCAGATAATTTGCAATCGAATGGTATATGTCATGAGTACGTTTCAATTTTTCCCGTTTTTCGGCCCGTTTTGAGCTTCGTTGACCGGATTACTAGAGTATAGGCTAGCTATGGTTTAGGCTAGCTTGTGAAAGGTCTTGAAGCTTGTGAAAGTTGTTGACGGCAATCCGTCGACAAATAACTTAAATAAACGGCCAAATGCTTCTTATATTAATATGTGAGCTAGCAGCACACAAAGCTTCCTTTGGGTTGATTCGAGACATGCGCCACCTACATTTCACGCTGTCCTGCGAATATTTTCTCCTGGGGCTGGTGACTTCGTGTGGGAGATGACGGCTGCAGGCACTTGCAGCGTTGCGCAGATAAGCCGTGCCAAGTTTGCTCAAGGCATCCTATCTCGCAGATGCCCCCTGGCCTGTCGCTGTTCGCTTATCAACGGCACTCTGATGTCCCTTGCAGTCGATTTATCTCGTCAATTCTGAGATCACGCGATGTTCTACTTACTAGAGCATACATATAGCATATCAACTCCACTCTACTAGACACCAATGTCATAAAAGCCAGGAAGGAGTCAGGTATATTGTATTATTGTCTAGGTTACAGCTTTTCTATTGCATTGATTCTCGCACATCAAGACTCACGCTAAGGTAAGCTTTTTCCGAACTTCGTGCCTCCATAATCCAATTGCTTGATTGCGGGTGGGATAATTAAGTGGCGAAGTTTTTAGTTCTCAAGGCCCAGTATTCACTGAGCGAGAAGTAAACGTAACGTATAGAAAACGTAGACGAAACGTACCTGAGGTTTGCAAATTTGAGCAGTCCACAAACAGCCACAAACATGAGCATCCCACATCCAGGTATCGAAACAACGTTGAAGGGAAGGCAATAATATTACATATGTTTATCACGGTGCAATTAAAACACACTAAGACAATCGAGTGTTTACGTTTGTTTTACGTTACGGTTACTTTTCGCTCAGTGAGTACCGGGCCTCAACCCGCGCCCCGCTGGGCCTCCTGATTTTCCACGCCCTGCTGGGGGTTTGAACACCCCCCCCCCCCTCTAACTCGGCTCCTGTGCCACGTAGCGACAAGCGGTAAACGGCATTTGAAAGCTCGTCAAAAATCATTTCGAAACTATTTTGATCATTTTTTCTCTCAGGTCAATAATGAGGTCACCAGAGGTCACCGAAGGTCAAAATTTCTAAAATATTGACATTTTTTAGAATTTCTGCCATTATCTCGGGAACTATATTAGCTAGGAAGAAAAAAAGCAGTAGAAAGGTCTTGTAACGCTCTGTCGTCAACGTGTCATCTGATTTCAACTCAGGTCAATAGTTAAGGCTTCAGAGGTCATCAAAGGTCAAAATGGATGTTTTCTTTGAAAAAGTGGTTCGCGAATAACTTCTTGTGTATTATAGTTAGAACATTTATTTTGACACCATCGTGTTTCTCTCGTCAAGGCGAATCGAAACATATACATGATAACCTCGGAGGGTCAATCTCAAAATTTGACCTCAGGTTAAGGTCACGTGGTGACCTTAGTAGGTCATGTTGAGTCATATTGCATATGAGTCGATGCGTATTGACGAGACAAACATATTGGTATCTTCCAAACATATTGGTGACCTCGGATGACCTCGGATCACCTTTACAGAGGTCACTTGTCAAAATTAGTACCTTGGTCATCACGAATAGCCTAAGAAAACATGATGCTGAAAGAATTGGACTGATCTGGGTATCCTCTGAATTGGAAGGATCTGAATTTTTCCCCATTGACTTATAGTGGGGAGGTCACGAAATTGACCTGACCTCAGGTCACCGATATAAACAAAATCCGAGATATACGTTTTGTAGGATATGTCACCCTTATGAAATGCTGAACGTTTTAAAACTCTATTTCAATCGGTGTGTCTGTGGCATGAGTGCAAACTTTTTTAGAGGTAGGGTCACATGACCTGACCTGGTGACCTGACCTTTGATGACCTTTGGCTAAA
>JARFNZ010130853.1:0-11265 GCA_031763405.1 Balanus nubilus
CGTTGGCAAGTTTGCATCGAATTCTAGTGATGGAAGCAGGCTGGGGTAACACCGCTAACTTTTGTATTCCATACCTTTGCTGGGGTAAACGGAATTTCTCAGCAACTAGGGTTTTACTGAAGGAATGCATATATGACTTGGTTCAGAAAAATCTGCCCTACAATTCCGTGTCCATAACTCCATATCGCCAATGTCAGTAGACACACTACCTTTAATTCTTGCATGTTATGTTCACAGCCCAACTCTAATTGGACTGTCTTCGTTGGATTTATTCTCTTTTGAGTATTTGTTTTCCATATGGTGACCTGGCAGCGTCCCGCTCTGAAATAGTTGTTCTCTGGGCTATCGGACTCGGAGGCGGCCTGTTTCTCGCCCGCGGCGGCGATGAGTAATGCGGCGCTATTTATCGCAGCGTGTGGCGGCTGTTGCTGGCAGGGTTGATAGTGTCAGACCGGCTGTGGCGCACGGCCGCCGTCAGCACGAGGCCGTGCTCGGCCGGCTGGGAGGGGCTGCCGGGACATGGGAGAAGCCGTGTGGTGCTACCACTGTCAGTACAGGGGCTTAGGGCGGGACAGGACAGGCCGACGGCCTACTGCGTCGTAGACATGAGGAATGAGCATGAAATGCTGTACTGGCAGATTATAGAAGGGACCAAAAAGGACAAATTTCTGTTCAGATACCGGCTGTCCGAACTCATGCAAGTCTGTTTCATGCAAGAAGAGCATATATGTCAAATAAATCGACTTGAATTAGAAATGTTCATGCTCATGCTCATGCTACATGCTCATACTCAAACTACATGCTCAACATTATTTGCTTTGTTCCTAGAACAGGTGCTTCCTGATCAAACATTTCTAACTGGTTTACTTTCTAACCGATAAACAAGCGTGTTAGCAATTGAAGACAGTTTGTCCTGCATTCTTGTGGGAAGCCTACACTGCGCTGCAGACGGCCTGGCGTGCCTGCATCTCTGTGTAACTGTCTGGATCTGGAGCTGCTGTGTCGGTCAGTGAGGGCGCGGTCCTCCGATGGCGGCGGGATCAGGACCCTGACAGGGCTGCCGTGCCGATGCCTCCCCCTGATGGACGTGTTTACCTCTCAGAACAGCACGCGACAGACGGGCTGGGGTCTATCAAACCCACTGCGGGCAGGGTGATCTCATGGATGGTGGGTGTTCCCACGGCGGGGAGAGGCCTAAAGCTTAGGAGTCGGGACACACCTCAATACCTACAATCCCTTGTAGGTGTGGTGTGGGTACTAAACAGTCATCAGTTTTGCTGCTATTTCACATGTATGTTTACTAGTACAGAATATCGACAGCCCCAGCGTTGTGGTTCAAACCGGTAGGAGCACTACTTCTTGGCTATATAGGTACTATACCTAGGGGAGAGTGGGGTAAGACGGTCAGGGTAGATAAGAAGGCTACCCTCTCTATAGAAACTAACAGCGATAGGAGATCGAAAACGGTCCGACACGATTCCTTTCCGTGCCAAACAATGTTGACGACAGTTTTGTGCCTTTGGGCTCATAAATTTTTCAATAATTTCTTAAAATATATAAACATATCCTAATTTGTACCTTTTTCTATAACATTTGAAAGCAGTTAACTTTTATGTGGTTGGAGAAATAAAAATGAATATTGGCAGCTTTAATGCTATGCTTCGTTGTGGATAGTTTGTTAAAATGACAGTATGCTTATGTATATCATAATATCATCACGCAGAATATGAATAAACATTCACACACGTAGATGGAGTAATACGGCCAACATAGTATGTCATATGTAGGTAAGGCCATGGGTGGCCGTCGTCATCATCATCATCATCATCATCATCATCATCATCATCATCATCATCATCATCATCAGCAAGTTTGTTGAACTATAACATGTAACTTATTTTCACACATTACATAGATTTGGCGCAAAAGCTGTTAAGGCTTAACTCAAGGCGCCAACTCTAGCACAAACGTTGCATTAAAAAATGTAACCCGTTCTCTTCAATATAACGGATGAAAACCGCCGGTCTTTGTAATTTAATATTCACCGGAAAAAGCAAACCTTGTCATAGTCAATCCGATCTGTCACAATGCCTTTGTGTAGGTAATATTCGAAAACATTGCACCAACATTGGAAAACTTTTCCCTGGTATGAGTGCGATGCGCCTTATTTTACGTCGCTTGCACACTATTTAAGTTACATACTCCAATTCCAGGTATCTGGAGCCAAAAATAATTGGCGTAGGAACGTCACAAAAAGTGTGTGTGTGGGGTGGGGGGAGTGAAGCTTTGATTTCATCTTGAGGAATATCTACCACCCATTACAAATTTATTTGCAGATTTGAGCTCCTCTCGCCTTTATTAATCGTTTGTCGACTATTTTGTTTTATTTAAAAAGGGAAGATCTTAGCCCAAATTTCTACCGAAAAATGGGGGGCCTTGAACCCCCCCCCCCCCCTCACCTCACCCCCACCCCCCGGTTTTACGAAAATGCCTTTCGTTCTTTGTTTGTTTGAATATAAAAACTATCAGAGCACGGCCGAAGACTGTTCTCCCATTGATTCTTAATTTGAGCAACACACTACCATAAGTGTTATAAGTGTATATAATGTACCTAAGTGTTATAATATAGGGTAGGGTGGGGTAAGACGCCCAGTCGGATAAGGTACCCAGTCGGGTAAGACGCCCATCCCCCTCTACCGGATAAACTACGAATGTTTGCTAGCTTGTGTTGGTACCATAAGGTAGCAGTACTATGTTACTGGCTATGGACGGAAATGGGCGTGCTAAGCAAGCATGCCTAAGAATTTATAAGCCTGAATACTTTTTCGACCTATCTGTTATAAAATTAAACCTTCTTGGAATGGCAATTCTTCAGTGTTTTGGTATGTCCACTTTATCACTTCTCTTTCGGTATTTGGTGACATTTAAGAAAAACGTAACAATTCTGGCGGCACCATGCTTGCCACAGATATTTCGCGATGCTTGGAGGCATTGCTAATCTGTGGTAAGACGCCCACAATCAGCTTGGGGTAAAACGCCCATCACATACCTCATTGACCCCATATGCTGCCAAGTGGCCTCACAGTGGGCACTGACAAAATGCCAATTGCATGCTTAAAACCAACCGAAAACTTGATACCGAGGAGACCGGGGCTTCAATTTGGTCGTTTTCGTTGGAAACTCACATTTGTCAATATTTCAATTGATTTAATATGGGTGGGCGTTTTACCCCGCGTATGGGGTATAAGATGCCTTTTTGCAATCCTCTTTAAAATGGACAAATTATTATTTACACTGGAACCAGAGACGCCAAATTGTTACAGGATGAAGACAACTTATCAATGTTTCAAACAATTATAAGAAGTAATCACAACGTTTCATCTTGACTGAGCTGTAGGTGTTTTCCCTTAAGGTGTGCGTTTTACCCCACTCTACCCTACCTACATCCGGAAGTGATCATTTCTGTCCAACCTGAATTCTCAAGAAATCCGCATTTCACTATATTCTAGTTATTCTTACCTATTCTAACCAGAGATCGGTCACGCACCAAATCGTGCTATGCACTCGTGACATTTAAGATTTAGTTTATTGAACTCGTCTTCGGCTCGTTCAGAAACTATAATATAGTGTTATAGTGTTTATAGTGTTATGTTATAAATTGTTAAATCACAAACAAATAGTCGTTCATGTCGCTCATACATAGGTAAAACATTATTCTGTGGCTATTAAAGGATAAATTTCCTGAGAGTGCTTTAACAAGGTTTGGCGTTTCATCGCTGTATTTTTACCACCGCAAATAACTGAAGTTAAGGTGACCGCCATACCTCGCTCCACTCTCCCCTACGGTCTCGGACGGCCTATTTGGTGCGAGTTTGATATACACTGTTCACATGAATATTAAGCTTGTTTTGTCCTACCCGAACGATTGAATGGCAATATAGGAGTCAGAGGATTTGTCTAGAACAGGTTTGTAGCTTGAACTTACGATCTACACCATCAGACTTCATTCTTTCCATCCCGGAGCTGGTTTGGGAAGATTTTCATGTCTCCTAAAGAATCAGTGCTGGTCTGCCCAATCTTATTTGGGTTTTATTTTAGTTGGTCTGCTGATGGATTGGCTTTCCCTTGGTGCGTAGCCTTGCCTAGCTATCTCAGTTAAAGCATATTAAGCTGAGTATAAAATGATTGATTTGCCACCCATTTATCACTTGCCGACTCGGATCCCGACCAACGCTCCCAGAGCTCTGAATAGTGCTGCCATCTGCTGAGCGATGCTTTGCCGCTTCACCGCTAGATGGCAGGAGCTGTGTGTCGGTTTTGGATGGCCCTTGCGTTTGAAGCAGAGCTCTGTCTTTTTGCCGGCGGCATGCGAGAAGGCATTTAGCGTTTCTATTTTAAGACAGTGTCTCATGTTATTGCTGCATGATTTGCCATGTTGTGTGTATTCGAGTGTGTAATGTCAGGCTCAGCGACTCATTCATGTCACGAAGGCAGACACCCGTAACTCTGCCTGGTTTGCCCATCTTTGTCGCCGGCAGTGGAACCCGCCACTTAACCACGTCGTAAGACACTCGTTAGTGTGCGAAAACACCACGCTATTCTAATTGTGCAGCGCCGGAAACTCCAAACAATATACACGGGCTAATCGTCCAATTAGTATTTTGTCCATGGCTGGCGCCCGGCGGGAAGGAAGGCATTCTGAGTCGGGAGTCTGACTGATTGCGGCCACTCCCGGCGTGCCGTCGTGCTAGCATAGCGATGGCTATTGATTGCGTTCGACATGGGATCAGACTGCCGATGCGGATGATAGGTCTTCAAAGGCGCCGCCGGAGAGCGGCTGCAATGCGTCATGCCGAGATGAGGGAATTATAATATTGTATTGCATGTATCAGATGCGTGGGAGAAGCGATAACGGGCGGCGGTCCAATTTGCAATCAGTCGCTGTGCCGTGATTAGTATAAATGATGTTGTCCCATGAAATTAGTACGATGGCAGCCAACGGCTTGTTAAAGTGGAGCTCAAACTGATAATTGGAAGCAATGCAGTCCTTTGTCTCCGTCAACGATATTATAATTGTGTAAGCTAATTTTATCAACGTGGTTCAATCGCCGACCGCGTACTATTTTGTTAGTTCCAAATTTGCTATGATATGGATTTGATCTGTTCAACTTCTTAAATTGGAACATAGATTGATTGAAATTAAGCTTTAACGAAGCAACGTCTTATATGGTTTGGCATTGAAATTTCATATTGCATCTGCCAGCATTGTCCGTTGGTGTTTGATAGACGCCACCTGTTGTGATGACGGCTGGTTTCGTATGATGGGGACCTCGACCACGAGAACCGTAGGAGTGGCGTAGGGTCAGCATGAAACAACGATCCTGACGGCCATAAAGGAGCCATGCATTAGCATTTGTCATCGCTCAAGTGGCTGACGCAAGCTCCGTGAGCCGGCAACTAAATGTACCCTATTGTTGTCCCGCCTTTATCAGACATGCATTAGGGCTTTTCGATTTTGTTCTCACATCAAACCGGAATGCGGTCAACATGTTACTTGCTCAACGATCACGCATGCCTAATTCCGCTTTGAAAGCATCTTCCTTTCACTTACCGCCCATCTGATGTGTTTGGTGAATCATGGCCCGTTAAAAGGCTCTTTGAGCTTACTTAATGCCGCGTTTAACGTGTCCGATCGCTGAAATAATACGTGATCCTGTCCCGTGGTATAAAAGAGGTCAGACGTACCATAAACCGAACTGTGCAGTGTGCATCATCCAGCCACAACACACTGATACATCCCTCGTCAAGCACGCCGGCATCCTTCACACCGAGGCACGTACTCGTTAACCGTCGTGCCGATGCCGATAGCGCCGGCTCCAGCTCGCGTGTCGCGGTTCACGGCGTCACGCCATACAGCCGTCCGCCGCCGCAGTCCTAATTAATCTGCTGAGCTGATCTCTGGCCTGTCGCCTCGGCTGTCGGCCGTCCTCCGTGATTAGTCCGGCGGGCGGTTTTTGTCGCCGACCCGGCCTGGAGCCCCGCAGGCTCCACTTTGGGCCGCCCCGCGAGCGGCGGCGTCACTGGGCCAACAAAAACCGCCCTCGGGCCTCGAGCGGCTGTCAAAATAGCAGACACCGCCGCCATCGACGGGCACAGAGCAGCGCTTCTTCGGCCGCTGTGCCGCCCGGCCCGTGCTGTCCTTGGCGGCAGGGTGGTGCGCACTGCGCGCCGCGGGTCGGACGCGTGAAAAATCGGCACCCACCCGATGAAAAATGGTAATTTCTGGGGGTTTGTGACCGGGCGGCGGGGGGCGGCGCTGAGAAATGACAGAAAAAGCGCGGCTCGTCGCGGGGCGCCGGCGGCCGCGCCGGTTACGAGGAAGGAGTACCGACCTAATGGCGATGAGCGGCGTGAAGTTTCACGAATGCGGCGCCCCGCTGGTCGTGGCTGACCCGACCTCGGCCCGACCCGGCCCGCCCGCTCCGCCCGGCGGTCCCGGACAGACAGCCGCGAAATGGACCTCCTCCACGCGCTGCGGGGCCCGGTCCGGGCCCGCTCAGAGCCGCCCCTGGGTCAACGTGAGCGTCGACCAAATCTGAGACGAGGAGAGCCCGTGGGAGTGAGTGGGACCGGATCTGACAAAGTTCCGGTGGAGAGAATCAATCAAGGCTTGCGCAAGACTCGGTTAGAATCTTTAGCCAGTTACGATTATATGATTACACACCAATTTACTTATCAGCTAGCGGCTTTCCAATCCCAAATCCCCCTGTTGTGATTCATTTAGGGCGGGTTCAAAGATTCAATCAATGCCGAACACTTGTTCTCACAGTCATGAGTCCTCTTTACAGAAGTTCTCCCTCCCACATCTCACTCACGCTGACCGTCTGATTTTGCGGCGTCACTGAGAGCTTTCCCTGGACTCACACGGCGCGCTGGGTAAATGAATCTCTCAGTCGCTGTCTGATGTGAGCGTATCAGTGGAAGTGACCTGGGTGGGGTCAATGGAGTGGAATCTGCCGGGCCCGTCATCTCTGACGGCTTCGATCCTGCCCTCCCCATGGCAGTGGGACGCTCCGCGGTGCCGGCTAAGCCCGACACTTTCTCCCGGAGGAGTGGGGGCGGGTCCTGCGACCCAGCGTCCGCTGGTCGTCACGAGCCCGGTACGGCCCGCCCGGCCCGGTCCGGCCCGTCTCGTCCCTTCACTCGACCCGGGCTTTATGAAGCTGCGCCCGGCCGGTCACGCTGCAGATTGGCAAATTTACATAACGGTGGTGTGCTGAGCGCGTTCCACACTGGCCCGCATCGTCCGAGAGCTATTAGGCGACTTAATTAACTCCGTCCGAGCAGAAAAAGACGCGCGGCCGCTCTCGTCAGATGGTATCGGAGCGTTTTGTTTACGAAACGGTGTGTGGTGTGGGCTGCTTTAAGTGGGGCTCTCTCTTGAAGATTGCGACAGAACGCTGGTTTAATTTGCAGTGGTGGGAGAAAATACAACGATTTAACGATAAAGTCACTGTAAATGCATTGTAGAGATATCACGGGAATGAAAATGCTCGTTTTACTGTCTGATGACAAATGTCGAATGAAGCTGTTCCGCCAGTTCCGGGCCCCACTATCTGATCAGCTGCGCACGAGAACTAGTTTGGTGGAATATTTTAACGCACTGTTGTTGTGACGCGATTGCACGTGAAGCATGTTACTTAACTACCTCTCTAAATGCTGCTAATATGCTGCATAACTTGTCGACTGACAAATACTACCTACACGTATAATCTGCATAAGAAACTCGCCGGTGAACGTGAACACAAAGGTGCGTCTTTTTGTTTTATAAATCTGTTATCGTTTGCTTCATACAAGCACGTTCATTGTCCAGTATGGTAATGCAAGCCACTTTTTAGAGAGGTCTCCATCCTCATATCAGTGAAGTTGAAAATAGCTGAATACAATTGATGCAAGAAACAAAGTAAGTTGAAGTATATGTGTATGTACATACAATAACAATACCATACAATACCATCCAGAGGCAGATCCTTAGAAAACTATTCAGGTATATGTGTATGTATTAAAGTAATAAGCTAAGTTTAAAGTTTTTATTATTTGGTCGTCTTACCCAAATTTTATAAAATATTTTGAGAAATGCTTATTACTATGTTATGCTATACTGTGCTATGCTACATGTTACGTACGTAAGATATATCTTGCTTACCTAGTTACTTCACTTTTATGGACAATCAAACCATGTCATTGTTATACGTTCTACATTCTATGGTATACCTTCATAGCGATAGTTCCGTCGTAGTTTAGTGCAATGAAGCCTGAACGTTTATACCTTAAAGATATGATCGATTCAGAAGGATGAGGTATGCTCTGATGCGTGTCTTCGTATTATATCAGCCATGCGGCGAAACTTTCACGCCCTGGGGATGTGTTCCAATCAAGCCTGAGAAGTTGACGCCGAACAAAAAACCCGTCCTAATTAAATCTTCACATCTTTATTCGTTGTTGGAGCGATAAAAACATGTTTCGATTCCTGGCCGGGAACAAAGCGAACACGCGAGCCGGTTGATACCGTGCCCGGGAGACAGGACATGGCCCCCGGCGATGGGGACCCGGGGCGGAAATGACAGAATGAAGGCCGACGGCCGCTCCAAACTCACAGTTAGGCTAGGACCTGCGCGATGGAAATGCATGGTCTAATGTTTGGAAGGCAATGAGAAGAGATCACGTGGAGTGAGCAAAGCGAGAGGCTGATGATATTTGTTTTCGTATACGAAAAGATACGTAAGCATTACATCTAGGAATCAGTGGAGTACAAAAAAACTTTTGCATTGCTTTGAAGAAGAAAAAAACACATCAAAGCATCGACAATCGAATGTCAAAATCTCATTTGTGCCTTAGAGCCGGCAAACCACTGCGGTGATGCGCGGTTTTTGTCGGCGATGAACCTGTGATTGAAGATTGTGATTAGTCATCACATGTCTGCGATCGGTCGCATCGCGTCCGATTGCGTCCGCCCTGTCTATTTCCATCTTATAGTTGTGGCCGAGACTGGTGGATTTCAAGACATGAGAGCCGTGACGTACTGTGTCAGTGGCCGCCTTGGAATGGGTCACATTTCGATGTCACCCATGATCTACGGTGACTGAATCACAACACCTCATTTAGTACCATTCTGTTTGTGCCGTGCTGCAAGCTGTTCGTAAGAGAGCTATTCGTAGCGTTTCCCCACAGTACCTCACCAGCACCATAGGTCACCAGCAGCGTGGCGTTTGCGGGCGTAACACTCGCTCGGCACACCGGCTCTCACTACCTCGCATACGGACAGAGGCGGCAGACGGCGGCTATGTTTCCGCGGCGTACATAGCCGCCTAAAGGGACATTGTCAACCCTTGGCGGTAATGAAGAATTGCCTGATTATGATCCGCACTATTTTGGCATGATGGCCGCCCCCATAAATATTGAATTTTTCATACGTTCTTGGTAATGTGTTCTGCTACGCATTTTGTTTATTTCGCTAAATTATAGCGACCATAAATATTGCATAAATTACCAAATTAAATTATGAAATAAATTAAAGTAAAGTTTATTACAATAGATTACATCATAAAATAAAAAAGATCCTAGCGAGAGATTCTGCTTTGCTGTTTGTTTACATTTCGTTTGCGCCGCCAAGTAGAATATTCAAATTCGCCGCGGAGGATAGACCAAAGACGGGCGGAATCCGACGACACGGTAAAGGGCATTGCGTACTTAACTTAGCCATAGCATCTGCGAATCGCGTTGATTCATGTTTTTCGAAAGATAAGAAGAGGACTGTTTGACTAAAAAAATAATTGAAAATAGAACTTTGAACAGAAAACACGATAACATACATTTGTTGGTACACTCTAAAATTATAATTAAATTTATATTTCAAGTGTCATGTAGTGACGGCGCGATTCCAGTCAATCCCGAGTCAGTTAGGTGAGGAAAAGTAAAACGAAAACTAGTGCGAAAAATCGATCTTTGAATGAAGATTGCAGACGATTGAGGGCGAAGTTTATTAACCGGACTGGAGCGGTAGAACAGGGGAAACTGCCTCTATAACCTGTCAAATGTTGCATTTTAGGCGACAACGTCCCTTTAACAATACTTGAGACACTTAAGGTCCTGACTACTACCGTCTAATCCGGTAATTCCGGCAATTTAAGTTCGAGTAGTGTCAAAATTTGAGTCGGCAAAATTTCCAGTCGACTGAAATTATCTTAGTCGGCGCCGCCGGTCCGGCAGCCAGAGAGGAGACAAGCAGCACGTCGGTAGTGACGATGTTTTACTGGAGGGACAGAGTTATCTTTTTTTTAGGCATACTGGACGGGCGCGTCGGACAGGTGTCGGCACAGGCAGTCGACGACGAGGCGTGACACATGAGACGTCAGTTGTAAAACAATAAACACTAAGTGAAGAGTTTTGCTATAGAAACACTGCTAAGAAAATATCGAATTCAAGACTTAAGAAGTACTTTGATACAACATTTCTTAACAGGATACATATGCGTTAACAACATCCATACCCCATTGTCCTCCAGAAGTCGCGGATACAGCTCCAGTATGTCCTCTCCCTTCACGGCCGCCTGACGCCTTCCGGGGAAGGACTCGTCCAAAATGGCGTCCCGCTCTTCGACGCTCTCTGCCCCATTGCGAAGGACGTTCATCAGCCGTTGTTGCTGAACATCAGTTACAGTCACGACCGGCAGGTAGTTTGGCAACCCGGACACTCGTCGCCGCTTCGGGCCTGGGGGAGGCTGATATAAAATGCATCTTTCAGTCCTCTTGCGGGGAACATTGTGTATAACCCACCATTGACTGGGGGTGGGGTGGGGTGGGGTGGGGTGGGGGTGGGGGGAGGGGAGAGCAAAGTGTCCCCTGTCGAATACCCAAACTAACTCAAAACGGATGGCGCGCGAAACTCGACATACCTATCTGTAATGCTCAATAATATGCTCAATGTTCAAATTACATGAATATGTAATGAATATGCTCAATATAAAGCTCATAATAACGTTTGAAAACGTCAAAGATACCTATCTGTATATCAATTTGACATCTTCTAGAGAAAATGAAGCAGTTGCGTTAAAATCTTTTGTTACATATTACATCGATTTTTGTGACGTCACTACATCTCAATTTTGGTGCCATCTTGCCATTTGCTTTGTGTGTGTGTGTGTGTGTGTGTGTGTGTGTGTGTGTGTGTGTGTGTGTGTGTAGGTGTGTGTGTGTGTGTGTGTGT
>JARFNZ010130864.1:0-19594 GCA_031763405.1 Balanus nubilus
GACCATGAAACGAGGATCATTTTGAGCGTGAAGCTGATGGTGCAGGCCTGAATCAACTATTACAGGGACAGTTTTTTGCTATTTCGGCGCCATTTCCCTATGGTAGACCAATGCAGCAAAACACCTTGATTCGGCTCGTGGCCAGATTCTGGGCACTACGACACTTTTGTCATGAGATCTGGTGGGAGTCTAAAGCCATTGTTGCATCACACTGAGATACCTTCATGGATATTTGATTCAACCTGAGATCCAAGGTCAAGTAGGTAACTAAGCTAACGGTAACTCGATAGGGCTTTGCAGCTCTTCACATAGCGTGGCAAGTCGAGAAACACTTTGGAGACTATTACACAATACGACGGATGATGGTTGAAGGGAGTACGTCCTGTTTTGAATTGCCCAAAGTATATGTTTATGCTATTGAGCAATTCACTCGTGGTGGGACACGATGAAATTGATGTGTGGACCCCCCCCCCCCCTTACGGCTTAAATTTCACTTCGATGTTTCTTTTTCGTTGCGATATCTTCCAGAACTAATACTGAGGCATTTTAGCAAGACCACAAACGATGTTTACGTAATCGGCGCTTTAAAGATGATAAGTTTGTAATATTCATTGGTTTATTTCCGCCATATCGTGGAACCTGGAGAGACAAGTTTTGTACAGCGTGTTCTTAGCATTGGAAATGTATTATGTAAGTGTTTCGTGCTTTTGCTTAATTGTTCGAGCAAAAATGGTCAGTACCTTTGTGAGTACGTAGGGGTGGGGGTGGTGGGGAGTCAGCCATCTGCAGAGTTCGGATAGGCTGACGTAAACGGTGTGCTGGTATATTTGTATAAATTTATTGGTGTTATTAAAACTTCTACTGAGAAGTGAAGCGGTCTGGAGGAAACCGATAATTTCGGTCTTTCAGACCAATTCTGGATAATATTTAATAAATCAGCAAGTAGAGTAATTCTAAAGAAATAAAGGCGTTCCCTTCATAAAAATATGTTCTACAATTCCATGACATTGACTCCACATGACCAATGTCATTAGGCACACTCCCTTCAACACATTTAAACGGATTAGCATGGCAGATTAAATGACCGTTTATCGCATATGATTTCATCCATGCTAGGGTCCAGCGTGCGGGACCTCTTAGAAGCATAGCGTACAGAAAACGCTAGTCTATGACTAACTTTAGACGTAACGCGACTAACTAGCTTAGACAGTTTTCATGCTGTTCAGTTCAGTGCAGGTACTATTTAGCATAACAGTTTATACGTTTAGGTGTTTTCTCTTTTTTACTGCACCCTTTGTTGGAGCGATTCATGTTTAATATCAAAATAATATGAGGCTCCGGTCATCCTTGTCTTCTATGCAAATTGTTATGAAACGTTTATCTATCGAACAACCACGAATTATAACACCTGACTCGGCAAGAACCAGTCACGATAGCCCCAGGCCCGCTACTGGCAGCAGCTGTCATATTTTCCATGCTGACAGCATCTGCCATCTGCTGAACTAATAACCACACCATTACCCAGACCTGCGCATCACGCCGATTTATTTCCCGTATTTCGCACGTGCACACAACAGACCAGTTCACTCGTGCACAAACCAAACCATGTTTATGGGTCAACGTCGTGTCATGACGTCACCAGCAGCCGGCGACCGGTCATCAGTCATGGTGTGTCGGATAGGTGTCTGATTTGTTTGCAGGGCTGATCAGGGCGGCGGACGGACGAGCAGCCATCAGGCCGGTGGCAGGTGCTGCGACGGCGACCGGCGGCCGCTCATGTCGGCACAGCAAGCCGCCGTCGCTGCTGCTGTGGCAGCGATGCATCGCCCACCGACGCCCAGACAAGCAATATCCTCGTGAGAATATATTGGACGGATTCTGGGAAGGTGGGGGTGGGGTGGTGTGGAGGCTGGGTGGTGGGTAGAGGGTACCAAGGCACGAGGTGGTCGGAGACTAGAAATGGTCGCCTGGCTGGGCACTCAACTATGGTCGCTTGGCGCATTGCGTTTCGAAGTATACGCGTAAGACTTTGTAATGCTGAAACTAGTATTTGTTCAAGTACTGGGAGTGTAAGTCCATGCATGAATGGCTTCTTGATTAGCATCCTGTGTTTTGGTGCCCAGTGAGTGAGTAATTGCCGCAAATGCCATGTTTGGCTACCCATTTGTTATAATCAAAGCACACTGCGACTATAGGGTTCCTGATACTCATGTATAGTTGCCAATGAAGGGTAATGAGACACAGTAAATCATAGTCACACGTTTGATATTCAAGACAGTCTTTCTGGAGGAGAAATGCTCATATTTTATGGCTAAATATCACATTTCATAATTCGAGCAACATAATATGTCCATGAATAATGTCAGCTCATGTATGCCACTTGTTAGTTTGCTACATAGGTCATATTTCATTTTGAACAGGTATTTAGTACCATGTAAAACTTAAGGCAGTTCATGGAGATTGAATACTGGTGTTTAATTGTCATGTGAACACATGTTAAAAAGTAAGCAATTGAAATCGGATAATTACTGAACAAGCAGTTATAATTACGGCGCAATAATTGTATTTGCCCTGGTAAGCATAATTATAGCATACTAAATCTTCCTAGAAGTACCGTTAGACTATAATGAAGAGCAAGTGTCACATCGTCAACGAAATTTATGTGAGGAAATTTCAAGACAAAATATCAGACGTGTTTTGATGCACATTTTAGCATATTGAAATGACATTCTGTGTTGTTTGCAACACAAATTATAATAATTATATGGCTACTATTTTAAGACTATTAACCCACCATTGACTGGTGGGTCAAAAAGTGTTCCCCGATTATCTCCGGACCCAATGATCGCAGCGAGACGCGCGAGGCGACATTCGAAAGCTGTCTACCAGTCGCACCTTAAACATACCAGAAATTTCAAAATTGAGGTCACGTATCAGGTCAAGGTCAGGTCAAAGATCAATATCGGGTGTTCTCGCGTTCAAAGTTTTGGATTTTGTGTGCATTTTTTAAGTCAGTTTTGCACATTTTGGGAGTCAAAACTCCAAAATCGTGAAAATCCGAGGTAGTCTGTAGAACTGATCATTTTACGTCTTTTGGCGTTTTACATTTACATTTATCCTTAAAACTGGATTTGGGGCAAATTATCAAACATTTAACACTTCTCGGCCAAAATTGGAATGTAGTGACGTCACAAAAGTCAAAATATCTCGAAAGTTTACCAACAAAACTGTTTCATTTTTTTATCAGAAGATGTCAACTCGATGCACGAGTAGGTATGCCAAGTTTTGCGTCGTTAGCGAAATCTTACGTTATTCAAAATTCGACAGGGGAGGTAATTCTTGCCCCCACCAGTCCATGGCGGGTTAAATCCGAGACACAATGGACACATAATATGTTTGCTCACGAATATGTGTGTAGAGTGTCATGTGATTGACAGCTATGCGATTTATGCTGTTTTCGTACTTGACTTAGCTGATCTGTGCTACCCATGTGTTACAGTCCTTTTTTTGCTGAGTTGGAAGTCGACTGTAAGAACCGTTTCAAAACAGCACGGACTTCACGTGAAATATTACTTCAAAACCGGTTCCACATCACACCTGCGCAGATTGGAAAAAATGCAATTAATAATGTCAAAAATATATGCGGTCTTACGTGTGTAGATGTTATATGGCATGGCTTTTTTACTTAAAAACTCATAGGTTATTAGCATACTCAATGTTCAAGACTATGTTGCCCGGAACGTGATTGGAAAAAACTATTGCGGCTCTTCTGAAATCTATTTTCATCTTTTTCTCAATGATACACCAAAGTGCGCTTTTGTGAGACGATTAGGTAATTCCAGCAATCCTAGTGCCAAGACCGCGCAGTTTTCGAAACGGTTCTCAGAGTCGACTTCCAACTGATAAAAAAACGGACTATAGTTCATTTGATTTGGAATCTGTATGTATACAACTCTGCTTTAAAGACGCATTCCTTTTGTTGTATGCTTTATGTGTACAGATATGGATACCTGCCATATCACATTCATGTTAAATTTCAACATCCATAAGATCTATTAATTTTGTGATGAAACTTGTACTAAAATGCACGTATTGTCGGGTTCTCCTACTTTCTTTTAAAGCCGGGAACCTTTTAAAAGTTCCGCATGTACGTGCATAAATGTTACTAATGGTATCACGTCTACAGTCTTACAGAAGGGGTTTGCAATGGTCGCTTTGTGATGTTGTTTTGCATATTTAAGGGAACGTTCAGACGAGGGGGAGATAGCATCAGCAAAACTACTTTTCCAATGCGTCGGTTGGATGCTTGAACACATTATTGGCTCATATCGTAGTGTTAAGTGTCTATTTGACAGAAGGTGCTAGATTACCATTTCGCAACAGCTTATATTGTACACGAACCAGTATTAGTTTTTGTCATCGGTGTGATACACAAGCTTACCGTCCCCCAACGCAAACCCGGCTTACTAACATGCGAAGAAGCAGGAAAACCTGTGCACTATGAAGCTTTTATCCATGGCAGTCTGACTGGGCCATGGCAGGAAATTAGATCTAAAAAATGCTCACGACATTTTTGCATATTTTCAGGGAGGTACTATACTGTCTCTCGAAATAGGTACTAGAGCTGAGTGGGGCACACCAAACGCCTTCCCCGGCATTTCTAGAACTGTTCATATTCAGCAAAATTATAAATAGCTGTATTGATGACAACCTAAGGCTTAATTTACCATTTCCTTTCTGAAACGATACTACTCCGTTTCAGGCGACAGTTGTGTGACAGTTGAAAACATTTTTGTCGATGTTTTTTTATATTTCATGCCCTTTCGTTATGCAAAACTTCACAGGATTTAATATGAGGAGGTCTGTGCAGTTTTGTTATGGTAACTAGATTGCCGCGAAAAAAAAAATTATTTGTCTGCTGAATTCCACAGTTGTGTATTGGGAGGGACTACAAACAGCTGTCAGAGAGCAATGCGAGTTAATACACCCATTTGCATATGGGGCAAAACGCCAAGTGCCCACTATGGGCGCTTGCACCATGAAGTAGGCATCAGTAAATTCAAGTAGTTTTGTATTTAAAAATAAGTCCGGACGACAATTTTCCATTTTTTATTTGGAACTTTCGAAATCACTTCGTCTCGAATTACGCTTAAACTTATCCCGGATACTGCTAAGGCTCGCAATAACCATACCGTCCTGGGGAGGAAATTTATAACATAGACCCTTACATCAAGGTCCATTCGGGATTATCGATAGAAGTGGTTCAGCCTTGTTTTTAATATTGTTTGTATAAATTACCCACATCGTGTGAATTATTGATCTCTCGGATTTTAGGCGTTATCTCCCCCACATGTGAACGTTTTAACCCCATATGTGGGGTTAAACGTCCATTTTGCAAGGCGTTAAATCGTAAGAATTTGAGTATACAAGTACGCAGACTACAAAGTGTTGATGCATTATTCACGGAAATAAAACTGAATATTCAGAGCTACCGCAACATGCAATCAAATTGCCTACAACTACGACATTTAAACAGAATAAAGTCAATACTGAGGGTGGCCACTTTGCTCCACTCTATATTAAGTGTGAAATGAGCTCTTACCAGCCCATTTCATTGCTGTTCCCATCGTATAAAGAAAAGATAGTCTAAGGCTAGGCTTAAAGATAGAATATCCAGAAGAACTCTGTTCTAAACATTTTACGTTTCTACTTTAGCATGAACTTATCTCTTTACCTCAGTCTTTGCCCATGTTCACAACGTACTTTATTTCCTATTTCCTTGTAGCTTTAGTTATGGCCCTCAAAAAGTGTGTTAGTATGCAAAACTATCTTTTTTTTCAACAAACTGTTTAAACGATATGTTTAATAAAACACAATATATAAAATGTTAAAAACTCTACAATGGTGATAGTTGGTGGGAGATGCCATTTACACCAGTACCATTTTGAAGTAATTTTCGGTCACTTTACATATTTGTATATTTGTTTGGTCACATGGATGGCATGTGACATATCAGACCAAAGTTTGCATGGTATTTCAACTTGTACTGTACCTATACTAAACAGTAGGCAATGCGCGATTGACTGCATCATTTGGCAATGGCATATGCAACACAAAACATGTTTCTGAAATATCTGACTTATCAACCACCATGTAGTTATAAAAACCGATTTGCCGAACAAGTATTCTCGCAGCAAGTTGCATGAACACGTGGGAGTGAGCGTTTTGGTGATATTCCAGATCATGGCACAAACGTCTACCCATTTTTAGGACAGATAGCAAAAGGAAACCTACCCATAGCCATGAAAATTAAAAACAAATACCTTTTTTAAGCAGTATTGTTCATACATTGTTTGTATGCAGGCTACCTGGTAAATTCGGCGGATTTTGATACTTTGGCCATAAATTCGGTAGTAAAAGATTCGTGGACGAAGCTTAGCCCCAAAAAGGGTGATAATTTCGGTAGAAAATTGCTTTGAACTTTCCATGTTACACCGTCCAGCATGGCGTATTTACGGTCGTGTTTAACAGGGGTATTTTGGGTCCAAATGAGCCCAGTTTCCGACAGAACATAGCCTGGACATTGCTCAGGCCATTGCACGTTCGTTCGCGGCGCCGACACCAGATGTCAGACGGTATCGGCCGCGGTACGGGCGTCTTCCTGTATCAACACCGACCGGCACGCGGCGCCGCCGCCGTTCGCACGCTGTCGCTCCCGGTACGAGCCGCACTCCCGAGCCCCGTGGAAGCCATAACTCTGGCGTCCCGTGGCCCCACCCTGGGCTCGGCGCGGCCGACCCCTCGGCCCGTTGTCATGGGAACTGGCTAATTATGCGGCGACCTTCAGAAATAGGGGCCAATCAGCTGATGCCGGCAGGGGTGCGCCGGCCCGCGGGGGCTCCGGAGGCCCGCCCGGGCACGAAGGGACGACCACGGCGTGACACAGCGGGCGGCTTTACCGGCCCGGCCGACACACAGCGCCAATACCGCATACAATACACATACATACTGTATGGAATATGACAGTTGCATACACCTGCGCTGGCATATACACATCCATGCACTTACATGAAATGATTATATAAATTAACAATTAATTTTTGGACAATTTAATAAATTTTTGCGCCCATTTATAGAGCATTTCCCACGTTAGACAATGACGGAACACTCGTCACTTCATGCAAGCATACAACACCCAATAAAACACGTTTCATTAAAGGGTCATTTCACAAGATTTATGAGGAATAATAATAACTACTGTCATTGTTCGCGTGACTTCCCACTTGTGTAGTCACCCCGCACTGCGGTTCAAGTTCTGCTAGGTGGTAATCTTCATGTTATGCAGATTCTCGTGTTTAAGTGTGTTTCAGTTCCTTCTCATCGCTCTTGTTCCTCGCACTCATGTAAAAACAGGAATTATTTCATTTTGCTATATCGATTAAAATGAAGGCTATGTACACAGAGGTTGTGGCACACTACAAATAAATGATAACCGTGAAGCTATTGTTTGAGACGCTTCTCAACGCCGCGGAACCTTAAAACCAAACGGTTCGGTTACAAACATGTTCTGCTCAGCACGTGAACAGCCACTTGAAAACAAAGCACGGACACGAGATAGGCGGGATATAGAGAGAAACATTGATAAGTCCACTAACACAAATTTCACACCGCTCATGCACCCCAGGTTCAAAATATATGGACCACGACACAACGGAGCCTGGCTCTACAGTCGGGGGGAGGGGAGGGGAGGGAGGGAGGGGGCGCTAGAGTTGCCGGCGGGGAGCACGTTACCTACAGCGTCAATTGTACTAACTGTTACGTACAACGTAGGTATTCAGCACGTGCATACCTTCAGCCCGCACACACCGCGGGCGCTGAGCAGCCAAAGGTCTGCGCTTTACGTATTGACGGTCCCTGGTAAGTTGCAAACGCACCCGGACAACGCGAGATTCGATCATCGGACAGAGTAGCGTCGCCACGGAGACAACTCATAAGTACAATCATCTAGCTTTTCGAGATCACTCTTTCGAATTGAAGTTGCCTGATAGGTTTCTACCGATGAGCAGCTGTGCTTGAAACGTCGTGATCTACACGGCGCAGTCCGATCTCCACCTATCGGTACAACGTATTTACAGTGTCGACTCACAAAGCACTTCCTTACGTATGTCAGCCGCCGGGTCTTGGCACGACCCTAAGCGAAAAGCAGGAAATTGCACAACGCAGCGACCGACGAGCACAAAAAAATGACGGCTAGACTGCTATAGAATCGCTGCACAATGTAGACCACTTTAGATAAAACGCATTTTTGATTGTGTGCACAGCATGCTAATCATAAACATTCTGTAACGTAAATCACGCCTTCCTAATGAAACTCAGTGAAAAATTCAAAAGGAAAGGTGATGCAAAATTCAACAATGAGTGATGCGTCAGTTGCCGGTCTCAATTCCTTACACACTACAATGTTAGGATGGAAACTTTACGTATCTTTAGGCAAATTACGTATTTCGTTTCGGTCCACGCCTACCGATCCTGCGTGTTACGTATTTCCGTACAATAAAAAACGCCAAAGCACGACCACACACGCGCGCGCACACACACATACACCCCAGACATAGGTTTAACCTACAATACCGCATGTCCTACACATGGCCAGCGCACGCACCCCGCTCGGGGCCGCCGCCGGAGTTCAAAGGCAGGTCAGGTCAAGGCCGCCTCAGCCACGCCGAGGCGGGGTCAACCAAACCTAGGGTCATCGCAAGGTGGGCAAATCAGAGCATCTCTCTCTATATAAAATGCAAATACTTTATGTTCGGCGCCTATACAAAAGATTTCGGTGACTGTAACGCCACGTGTCCACGTGTACAGCGCTGGAGTTGCGCAGTGCCCGGACCCAGTGTCTTTACCGCACGTGTGTGTATGTGTGTGAGTGTCGAGGTGCATGTCTTTTTTCAGCGAGTGTTTCGTGTCATGTGTGCATGTGGAGCGTTTGGTATGTGTATGTGTACGAGTGTTTGTATGTGTGTTTGTTTGTCTGATGGGTGTTTGTGTTTGTGAGTGAGGGTGTACACACCACACTGCCTGCAGCGCCGGCCGGCGATGCCGCGGATCGGTGACGTCACACACCGCCCGAGGCCATAAATCGGGCCGCTTGAGCCCGCATCCGACCACAGCAGACACGCATACAAATGAGGGCCTCGCGCCGGTATCACGGAGTCGGCCGCCGCGCACGCACAGCGTCCTCAACAATAAATAAATACGGACTAACGGACGACCATCAGACGGCACACACTACGGGTCTCCTGGCGACGTTTCCGTCTCGGAGCGCGCACCGCCACCCTTCACCGAAGTGTCCTGGCTCTTATTCTCCTTTTTCCACTTCATGCGCCGGTTCTGGAACCAGATCTTGATCTGCCGCTCGGTGAGACAGAGCGCGTGTGCGATCTCTATCCGCCGCCGGCGCGTCAGGTAGCGGTTGAAGTGGAACTCCTTCTCGAGCTCGAGGGTCTGGTAGCGGGTGTACGTTTGCCGTCCGCGTTTCCGGTCTGCGGAGAGAGCACATGGTTCGTGTCAGTGTCAGATGGTCGACGCTGGTTCAAACAGAGCTCAAACACAGCTGCGACAGACGACTCAACTCCGCGACAGGTCTGTGAACGGGAAGGTCACTTGCAAGTCGGCTCGTAAACTCCGCGGTGTCTCCTTCATGTGCATCGTTTGCAAGAGACATGGTCAGAAACAGGATGTTTGCAGCTCTGACAAGCGACGACATTAACAAGACGGGTGACAGGGCAACGGGGTCCACGGGAACCAAACACTTCACAGGTTCCAGACACGCCCATAAGTCAGTCGGAGACCACCCCGCTCCCCCAAGTGTCAGCCATCGCAAAATCAACCCATCGTTGAAACGATCAATCCCTCGCGTCGCTCAGCCTCACAGCCAGCTGGCGGTTTCATCGACAGCATCAGCTCCCGGCATCTGTACATCGACACGGTTCGGTTCGACAAAATGTCTGGCCCGTTTCCAGACGGCGGAGACGTCATTTTCGCTGCGATGACGTGCGGCCATTGCTGCGCGTCTGTGACTCGGGTTACCCCTGCTCCAAATGCCCTCCAAGCGCCGGCCAGCGTCCAGCACCCTCCCACTCCCGCTGGGCCCGCTTCCGCTGCCCATAAAACCTTCCGCAGTGTCCACTGGACCGAGGCCGTCCCCTTTCTTTCCCCAGCGAACCACCGGAGCGCAGAGCCTGCGGGGTCGCTCACATCCCACCCCAGTCCCCATGTCTGTGTCTGCGTCTGAACCCCCTGCCTTCCCACCGGGCCGGACAGAACAGGCAGGACAGGACAGGACGGGACAGGACAGTCGCCGGCTATCTCCTCGCGCATCTGGAGCCAGCGCAAAACACGCCGAGCAAGGGAGACGGCCGACGTCTGGACACGGTCATCCATCTCTGGCCGTGTCGGTTTTGCAGGGGTGTTGCCCTTTATACCCGGCGACACTGATTGGGCGTCGGAATTTACGGGCGCGGCGCGACGGTCGCGGCGCGGCCTGGACCGTGTCGCGGCAGACGTGGCGCGGATCAGCGGTGTCGCGACACCTCGCCATGACACCGGCCCCGGACACAGCCGTGGGAACAGTGTGTCGGCATAGATCAATGAAGGGTGGCGGTGTTACCTCACTATGCCAACGCCTTTAGTCAATCTTGTTTATATCTTTACAGCGAACCGCGCTGTGGCTTTAAAACACGAAAAACCGCGCCAAAAAGAGACGGTTAAAACGGTGTGATTAAGCGTTCGATGTCATTTTAGAATGCCATGAAAATTAATAATCTTATTTATGTGTTTTGGAACGATTTGCGAATTGATGATGTTATGCAACGTCATCTTCACGTACATCGATCAAAATAATCGCGTAACGCGGAGGACATAAGAAGACGGAATGAACCAGTGCGGAATGTTTCGCAAGTAATGCCGAGCGCTGTGCTCCAATTACATGAACTGGTTCATTCGCTATTTATGGTGAATACTGTCTGGCCTCGGCTATGCATCATAGTCTTGTCTGGTGTTTTGTGTGTTTATACTGGCCCGACATAGATAAACGGCACCGGCCGGGTGTGCACAGTGAAGCAGGGGAGATTGCGCTGTCCGTGATCTGGCAGTTTGCATGCTTCAGTTCACTCGAAATGAGGCGCCGACTTAAAAACATTTTATGAGGGCCAAAACAGACCACTCATCCCACATACGGTCATTTTGAATACCAGGTCTCGAGGGACCATGCAGAAGGCCTGCGGACATTATTTAGTTTACTGCATTATATAATACATAATATAATACAACTCATAATACTTCTCATAATACAAGAAACACACCTTGAGCGCCCTCACATCATATACTATACGACATGCTATTTTCAAAAATTAACAGTCTTAGTCTTGCATAGTAATCATGAACAGGAACACCCACTGCCAGTATCAAGGGAGTTCCGCTAACACGCAACTGAATGACCTTCTTATGTGTGGACGTGTTTTCGTGTTCATGTCGGCAACCTCATTTACGGCAAAGCCTATAAGCGGAGCTATTTTGTAAGCTGTGAAACATTGTTTATGAGGATGAGCCGCAAATACATCATTGCTCCCTGTATTTTCTCTTACAATATGTGAGATGAGCAGATTATGAACGGCAGAATAAACACCGCAGAACACTCTTCATTGGGCCTATCAGTCATTCCTCGATACATCCATCATGTGTGAAGCAGTTTTAGCGCGTTTGATGTGAAGCGAAGTTTACTCTCAGAGGATATTTGGAATGATGAAGCGAGGCCAACGACATGTCCAATTAGATAAACGACTAAAACTCCAAAATAAACTAACACTCAAAATGTATCAAGACGATACATCACAATCAGACATGTATCAAGACGTGGCAAAACTAACCGCGTGTTTAATGCCTGGTGTTTGTACAGAACGAATATGAAATATATAATGTATTTTACATGTAGGTTTTGTCAACTGTTCATAAAATATTTCACAAAAATATCACAAACATTTATGTCGGTAGCCATATTTTTTGTCTCCTGGTAGAGCGTTCATTTTTCCCCCTCACATGGTCCGACGAATACGGAGTGGGCGTTTCTCCATCCCACCTTCCACCCAGGGATGAAGTTCTCACTCAGAGAGAGAGACAGATCGCCAGTCAAGCCCGTACAAAGGAAAACGCTCGGGCGACATTTGTCAAAATGTAGACCGTATCAATCAGCGTTCACGGACGTCCAAAAAAGAGCGGCCGCAGAATTAGACAATCGGCCTCGTGCAGCGCGAGCGCCGGCCGCCTGTAGCGCCGTCCATTTGGGGCGCTCGTGGGCGCGATGACGCAGGCGGCAGCGCAGCGCAGCGTATTTCTCCCAGCTCTACATCATCCCTAAAATCATCCGGCAGAGCACGTGCAAAACATTTTTCCGCTCCTGCAGTTCGCGGTGGCCCATTTAGCAGCAGCGCCGGCCGCGATTTACGAGGCTAATGCGGTGTTAACTTATCGGCGTCTAATAGCACGTGTTTACATCCCCACCTCACAACACCTTAGTGTGCGGCCGTCACCTCTCGCCACTCAACCGCCCAGCTGCAGCCAAAGGGTTACTAAGCGCTACGCCGCCCTGCCGCCCATTTGTGTCACTTTGAGTGCCTGTTAAACATTTTATCGCCGCGTTACTCGGTCATTCACATTGCCGGGTCCCATAACAGCCTCCGACTCGGGCAAGGCCGTGTGGTGACTTTTATAGCCCTGCATCTCAGCCCAGCTGATCGAGCACCGATGCCGGGCGGCTGCGGCGGCGGCGGCGGCGGCGGCGGCGGCGACTCATCATCCACGAGCAGGCCACCGCGCCGGCCGCCACCACGCACTGCACTTGACCTACCGCAAGCTTCACCCACTTCTGGCCGGCCATAAATCCAAAAGTGAGTACTATAATGTCTTTTATTGCCCTCTAAAGATGTCATTTCGCCGCGCCGCCGGCCGTATATCTCTGCGGCGCGGCCGGCTCAGGTAGTACGGGCGGCGGCTCGGCCCGACTGGCCCGACTGGCCCGACTGGCACCGCCGGCACCATCAGCCCGGCGACACGTCGTCAATGCAGGGACGCTCTCAATGCGCCGCTGACAAATGAGCACATGCACGGGCGGGGACCGATGAATAATTCATTCCGCGGCTGGAAATGAGCCCCGCGTCTGTCGCCGAGTACTGTGTGAGTGTGTGTGTGTTGGTTGTGTGACTATGGACGGGAATGACAGATGGTGAAGGACCGCCGGCGGCCGGGGTCGACCTGTGGCAGAGCCTCGGTAAATACGGCCCCGGCCCGCCGGCTGCCGTCCGCCGGCCGACCGGCTGGCCGGCTGATCCTGTTTGGCAGAAGGCAGCTGCGATAGGCGGCATTCATGGGCAATGGCGATGGCTGTCATGATGGCTGCTGTTTGACGACTCTTTGTCTTTTTCAGGGATTTCGACAATCAGTACACACAAGAGATAAAATGTATTGATGATTGTCACGAAAATGCTGATATGAAAAATCAACATTTGAGCTTTAAAATGGTAAAAGTGCTCTGGTGATAACATTGCCTATGTGTTGCAACAAAGTTCCACAATTATATGAATGCTCACTTAACACTCAATGCTCACGAAATATCGGTAAAATGCCCTGTCTGATGGCACATGCAAATAAATGATGTGGTGCAATAGGCGGGTGTTTCACCTGGGTAGGTGTTACGATGAGCCAGCGGAGTGTCAACAAAGCACACGAATAGCTTTGAAGTTGACGATATTATTGGCGGTATATCTTAGAGCGAATAATCCAATAAAGTTAACAAAACATCGAATAACGGGGATCGTCATGTCCTTGGAGAGCCTGCCTTCCTGATGTTATCAAGGCATGTATGAATTGTACATAGCGATATCACATGTAGGTATGTGAGATCTCTATGATTAAGTCTATGTCATAAGTTTTGAAGAATATGCTGATGCAGGTGGTGTATAAATAACATCTGCTTGCTTTGCGTACTGACTAAAGCACGATAGTGAAAAAATAGCGATACGTCGAAATTGCCAGGTATGCAGCAAGCCCGCAATGAACTTTGGTGGCTATCCGGCATGAAATATATTATTACAACATGGGAAAAGTCTTTGGCTTTGATGTGAATAATCAAAGTGTGTGCTAAAGAAGAACACGCATTTGTACATACAAGAAGATATACAAAGCAAGCTTCGACAAGACAGAACTTCGTGGATACATAGGTTTCATGTTGCAAAATGAATTTAGCCTTAGAATACGAAAAAGAACAGCAAATCTAAGATGTAAAAAGAGGCTAAAACTAGCCTAACACTCATTGATAATATTAAAGTATTACAAAAAGAAAAGAAAATGGAGTGAATTAAGTGTAATATTTCGTGTTTATGTAACAAATTATCAATGAACATTACGCTAATTTTCGCCCCTTTTTACATTTTATCCATGCTCATCAACTACCTGAAAAAAGGAAATCTAAGAGTAGAATATCTGAATACATCCATTTCAGCGCAGCTGGATCCATATCATCTTCTGTATCATGCTTCGCTGTGAGCGGTTGCTTAAAAGCAAAGATCATATGGAAGAAGAACAAATTAAATGGAAAGGCAAAAATGATGCATTTAAGTAGCAAAAAACAAATTTCCTTCTATAATTTTGTACTATGGGTTGGGGATCATGAAGTTAAATGTACCATCTCAGTCACCTTTCACTGCTGATGCATTTCACATTTACTTGGTCAATGCCCATCAATTACGTTACCGATGCTTATCGCAAAATAATGACATTGAGGTACACCATAAAAGGTCTGAATATGAATAACTGCGTCAGCCTACAATGCCTGTAAGCTAATAAAAATACGCTTTGAAGTGTTGGATATTTTGCGAAATCACTAGAACAACGTGGCAAGTGAGGAAGTAGACTGATTAAGTGCGATTCCCCCAGCCATTGCTGGGTACTATACATATTATGGGACCCTAATATGTATCGACGCGTTAACTGCATTGTATTGTCATGTGAAGGGTCCATTTGACTCAACATAATTGTGTGCATACGTTGTGCTAGGTTCTTCGGTATGGCCTCCGATCGGCAAGCTCCATTCATGTGAACCCATGCGTCTTATTTATGTGCTAAGACGGACAATAATTCGTCTTCCCGCCCGGCTGCTTCAGCACGGCTATACGTTACGCACGTACGCCAAACAAATTCAGCACGTAATAAGGCACGTAACAGGCCTGTAACAGACGCCAGACGCGGCTTTACAAAGTCGGGACATGCCATAACTCATTGGCAAGCTTTTTGAAAACGCCGCACTCGGCCACTTCCAAACAACCCGTCAAGCCAGTGCGTCACTGTCAGAACTTGGAAAAAGCAGCCCGTCACCGTTATTGCACTCGAGAAAATACGGCTGTTTGCCGGAGCAACTCGGCGTCGGCTGCATGCATAGTTAACGCGTCGCCAGGGCCGGCAGTCGGCACCTGCCGCCGTTACAATGATATCCATTCGCTGGTCGGCGTTTCGCGACCCCGAAAATCAATGTCGCCTCCGAGGACGGCGCGCCTTTGTTGCGATTTGCCTTCGTCGTCGCCGACGGCGGCGCCTGCGTCGAATTCGACGGCGGCGGGTCGTAGAACATCGGGCTATCGATTCAACGCCGGCGTCGAGTCCCATTGCCTAGCGACGTACTGGCAACAGGTCGCGACGGAGAGGGTGGTGGGGTGCCGGCGGCTCAGGCAGGTGGGAGGGGTGGGGGAGGGGGGGACAAGGGATACAGGCAGAGGGTGGACAGGGGTCGGGTCAGGTCACAAGGGTCCCTGAAGGTCCCCACAAGTTGCGCAGGGACAGGTGTCCATGAGCGCAAAGCAACGGAGCATGATTTCTCATGCACTGCTTCGTGCTGACCGCGAGCGAAGGATTCTCGGTAAAGGGTTTAATACTCGCGGGAGAGGCCGAGCCGTTTCCTAATGAATGCCCCGGGGAATGGAATGGTAATTGGTCGCCGTTGAGCGTCGACTCGTTTGCATGACCACCATAACAGTCAAATTACCCCGGCTCCGAAAACGCCCAATGAGAGACTGCATTAAACTTTTCGGCGGTCGGAGGCTTTTCCAGGGCTTTCCCAGTCGCCGTCTAGACGGTCGGGCGGAGTCGGAATGATCCACAGACTCGATGAGTCACTGCCCGATGCGAATAGCTCCGGGACCCAATCTGTTTGGATAGGAACCCCGGCGAACTGTTGGCATTGCGAGAAATAATATTATCGGCGCTTGAAATCTAGTTTACGGAACGGGTTGCATGCAAATGCATAAATGTTATGGAAATTTTTCAGCAGATCCGGGATTTGCGTAAGTCCTATGCATGCCGCCGCACTCTGCCCCTCACGTCAGGCCATCTATAATGCACGGGTCTAATCCCGCTGTTTTGCATACGACAGGTGATTTGACTCGCGGCACGGTAAAAGTCAATTTAATCAAGTGCTTGATTGATTGCGCTGACAGCGGCTAAGCATCTGCTCTACATATTAAACGGGCTGTTCTGGTTAACAGAGATGCTTGCAGAGCAGCGGCGGCCAAGCTATCCACGGCTAACTGCGTCATAAAACTGCCAACCAATTACCAGCCGGTCTATAAACTCATTTACAAGACTACGTCCAAGTGGTGGCAGATTAATTCGTTTCGATGGTCATACACTACCCAGACGCTTGATGTGCCTGTGCATCCGAGCTATCATTTGTGTCTGCCCAATGCCGAGTGTGCTGTGGCTAAACTGTGGCTGGCCTGTAAGCTATAGTGACCCTCTCTGTCTCACACCTTCCAGCGACTGTGCAACGTGCACTCACCCTTGCCCCTCCCCACTAGCCCCTCCCCCACCCCACATGACCCTCAACTCACCGAACTGTGTCCGCATCCAGGGGAAGAGAACGTTGGGCGAGGCGGCGCCTCCCTGCTGGCCGGGCGGTCCGGCCGGCGGCGGCTGCCCCCCGTTGGTGAACATGACCTGCTGACCGCCCGGGGGCATCTCGGCGCCGGCCGGCGGCTCCGTCTGAGTCTGCATGTACTGCGCGTCGGGCATGCTGTTCGGCACGCCGCCGTTCATGCCCTCCTGCATCTTGCAGGGCATGTAGCGCGTGCCGGGGTACTGGCTGGGCGAGTGTGTGCGGTACTGGTCCATGCTGTTGTCGTAGCCGGCGCCGCCGCCGCCTCCTTCGGTCATCTCCATCGGCGGCGGCTGCGGGTAGTAGGCCGGCTGCTGGTGGTTGCCGTTGGCGCGCATGTGCATCGGCGGCCGCTCGTAGCCGCGGTACATGTCGGGCCGGTGCTGCTGCTGCTGCTGCGGGTCGACGGCTGCCGGGTGCATGTGGCCGGCCACCTGGTGCGGCGGCGGCGGCTCCATCGGCTGGTAGTAGCCGCGCGCGTCGCAGTGCGGCGCGGCCACCTGCGGCTGCGGCGGGTGGCCGTACTCGGCGGCGACGGCCAGGTCGGCGGCCGCCGCCGGCAGCTGGTAGTTGTTGTTGGTGTACGTCGTGTTGGGCATGGTGAGTCCGGGGCACGCGTGGACGACGCGCGACTGTAGCACTACAAAACACAAAGTTCACTGCGATCACTGCACGATGCGCTCCAGCCTGCCGATTTCCCACCTGAAACGAGAGGAGAGCGCATGTCAGCGGCCTGCTGGCGGCGGCGGACGACTCAATCCACCTCTACCTGGAATTCTCCGGGCCGGGCGGACGTGCCGCTCCCGGGAAATAATGCGCACACGTTTATCAGAGCAAACCCTAGCCAATGGAGAAAATGAGCCCGTTCGTCAGCACGAAGAGGTCTGGCCAGTACCAGGGAGCGCCAGGGAGCTCCGGGGAGCTCCGGGGAGTGCCGGGGAGCGCCGGGGAGCGCCGGACGCGGCGTCCGATCCTCCCGGACCCTCACGAGCCACACTGCCGCGCCCCTGCGCCCCAAATTCATTGGCCCCGAAACCACTTCGATAATCTCTTTCCAAAGGCCAATGCGGACCGCGCGCCTTTCTGTGCGGGTTCCCGCCGGAGCGGCCGCGTCCGTCGCTTGATTGGCCGTCCATTATTCGTCAAATCCGGCCTCTATTATCCCGGTTGACGCGATCATTTATGTCGGCCGGGCGGGGGACAGCTCTGTTTGTACAGAGCCGGTCCGCGTCAAAGGCGGCCATTGCGCCGCCGCGCGCCGCGCCGAGCCGAATTTGTCACCGCCGCGTCGATTGTGTCACGCTGAAAGCGCGCGTCGCGCCGCGCAAAGGGTTCCCCTGGCTGGGATGCGCTCCGAAGCGCCAGCGAAGCGCCGACGTTGCCCCATCGGTGCCCCGCGAGTCGCAATCGCCGCGCCCGCCCCGGCCGGCGTGACGGGCAAAAAATCGCCGCGATCATATCGCATTATCTTCGCATCGGCCGGGAGGGCCGGCGTTCCGGCCGGCGCGGGCGGCCATGCTGCGATTTCACGGCCCGTCACGGCCTCGCCCCCCGGGGCGGGAAGCGGCGGGTGACCGGCCGGCCAGCTGACCTCGGCGAACCTGGCCCGTCCAGCAGCGGCGGCCGACACGGAGACAAAGTGGACACGGCGCCCCGGGCGGTCAACGACCGGCGTCAGGGGTCGCCCGCTCCGCCGGGGTCCGCTTCCAAGAAGTCCCGCAATCGCCGCAAACACCGCTGCTATCGTCGTTACCGTCACCATCGGCGCTCCCATCGCGGCCCGGCTGCCGTCGCTGCTCCCGTCGCCAAGATCGCGGACGTCAGCACATGTTTGCGTCCGTCAGCGCGGCGTGCATCCATCAGCCGCCGATTATTTTGTGCAGGTCGCCGTCAGCGCGTCGGCCGCTGCGCCGGGCAGTTAATTCCCGGCCGGTGTCTCACTCGGGCCTCGGGCAGCCGGGCGGCGGGCAGCGCTGGCGGCGGCGATGGCCGAAAAACGTCTCGGGGTCGCGTCGTAAATCGTCGGTCCGCGTGTTCCGTATCACGGCGTGAATAACGATACATTGTCACTAAATCTCGGCGGGCGCACACTAACTCACTCGGCACGGCGGCTCACTGTTTGCTCTGGCAGGGACTGGCCGCGGCCGCGATCACCGTGTTTACACACCGCAATTGATGCATGATACAAGCGGAGCCCCGGTCACCTCGGTCGCACTGCTACAGGACCACTGTGGAGGCTTCCGTCCTCGTCCGACCGGCGAAAGAAAATGTTTGAGTCGGCCAGATGTAAACAGGCGTTTCTACACTCGGCTAATGATCGCCGTGTCGCTGCAATTAGTACAAGTCAGATTTCCGAGCCGGCCTGGCGGGATTGACAGATGCGGAATGAGAGAAATGCCACTTTCCACCAACCAGCGGCCGGCACTTTGATTTACGGCCAGGGGGCCGATGCGCGTCATTTGCGCATGCGTAGTGACATCTGGTGCCCCGACCAACCGGCACATGTTTTGGCAGCGGCCGAGAATTTCCGTGCTTCCTTTGGAGCGCCGAGACGACAGGGTCCGTTTGTTTGCCGCCGCCGTCCATCTTGGCAGGGAGTCGCGTCTCGTCAGACAG
>JARFNZ010130876.1:0-11263 GCA_031763405.1 Balanus nubilus
AATTTAGGCCGTAGTTAGATTTAGCGTATATAACATCAGGCACGTACCCAGGATTTCGTTCAAGGAGGGGCCACGGCACATTTTCAGCTACCGGTGCTGTCGAAAATTTTCAACCCGATCCTTTCCATGCAACGCCATAGGCGTAATGTTAAAAGTTAAGCAGAATCGGATTTTATCTATCGTAAACTAGATCGGTCAGGGGGAAGCCATGACCCCTTGCCCCCCCCCCCCCCTGGGCTACGTCTCTGTAACATATATTTGTTAGCGAAGTAGTTCAATAGAACTAATGCATGGCTCTATTGGTTCCCATCTCCTTGGGGTTGAAATCGGAGATCAAGTGGTACTTAAAAAACTTGCGCTGAAGACGCCGCCGCAACGAGCGCTACCTATGCATGAAATGCGTGCACGTTCTCGACACCCCACCGTCCATCGTCGCCGCATCCATACCGGGTCCTCGATCCTGAGCCGCGCCCCGTCGGACACGAGTAGAGGCCGCTCTCCGGTCGCGAGGTCGTCCGTCGGCGCTGGTCGGACACAGTCACTCACCTTGTACCGGTAGACCCCTGCAGCCGGCAACGGCCAGATTCAGTCGGCGGACGGCAGCGTCCAGCTACGCCATATTCATGTGAGCTTCGGCGGAGTCTTCGGGCCGTGGCCAACAGGCATCTTCCATCACGCCGCCATCGGTCGTCTCGACAACAACGCCGAACGCAATCGAACTGGCGTCGGTCCAGACGATGGCACGGTCTCCAGTCCATCACCACTCGCCGCGTGCTGGATCTCCAGCCGACCGCCGTTCACAAACGTGACGGATCTGGGCATGCAGGCGCTCGTTATCCGTGACGTCATTCTAGGCCTTCGTCACTGCATTCGCGCACCTTTTAACCCGCGCCACGCTGGGGTCTCCAGCCGAACACCCAACTGGAGGGTAAATTTTAATTGTAATTTTTTCTCCCGAACCATGCGTCGCAGCCGGACGCGCGAGGCGGCAAACGAAAGCTCTCAACAACACGACCCTAATCAGGACTTCAAATTTTCTTAACAAGGTTAAAGGTCAGGTCAAGGTCAGGCCCAATGTCAAAATCACCTCTTTTTGATTTATTGGCTACAGAGACCAGACTATCAACAGCAGCGGGCCCAAACTAAACCAAAATGCTTCCGAGCAATAGCGGAAGGCACTGCTAGAGTATGAACCGCATACTAAGCACAGGTCAAGGTCAAGGTCCGGTCACAATTGGTCACTATGAGCAAAAAAGACATAAAAGTCGTATGATACGTGTTTTATGGGTTGTTTCTGACGTAGAAATCGATGGCGACGGTCATTTTACCATTTGACCCCACATAAAGTAAAGGTCAGGCCAAGGTTAGGTCAAAAAAGGTAAAATTTTGAAATTAATAATTTGCAATAAAAAACATATGATTATGGACCAGTTTTGTCCAAGGAATCCAATGTTTTCATTTGTTTTTACGTAAGTGAATTAAAAAGCCCAAAAACGCAATTGACAATACATGACGTCATGAGATTGGACACATATTGGAGTCATTTGGGGGTCAAAAATCAAGATATTGATTCGAAATTTGGCATAGTCATTGCTTAGAGGAAGTCATATGAAAATATTTCGTTTTTTTAACAAAATCAAAATTTCGGATTTTGTGGCTTATGTCACCCAAAAAAAATGTTTTTTTTTATTTTGGGGGTCAAAAACCAACAATTTTGAAAATCCGAGATAGCCATTTTCAAGAAAGTGTCATTTCCGTTCTTTTGACGGTTTTTTTCTATTTTGCTTCAAAACTCGATGTTTTATGAGCGATCAAACTTTTGACGATTTTGGACCGGAAGTGGCCTGACAGGACGTCACTTCAACATCATTTTGTCAAAAAGCATTCAGCTGATTCTTTTGAAATTTTCTAGGAAGATGTCAAATTAATACCCGATAAGGTACCCATAGTTAAACAACGTTATCTGTCATCGTTTTGAAGCTATTGCGAAAACCCGGGAGGGGGGGTAAAATTTACCCCCCAGTGGGGCGCGGCCATGCAGCTGCCGGCCGCAGCCACCCGCACACGGGCCACGTGGTGTGGGCCACCAGCCGGCCACACCACGCGAACACTGCGCGGCGGTGACGATGCAGAACACTGATGCAGTTCCTAATAATAGAAACTGCATCAGCAAACTGTTTTTCTGGGTACATTTTCTAGTCTTAATCTGCGTTTCTCTTCTAATCGCAAAGCTTCAGTTTCAGCCGCAATTTGTTATCAGTGTGTACTTTTTGTTTTTTATATGCTTTGGAATTTATCGTTTTAACACTATATTTAAATTCTTTCCAATGCCGACATTCACCTTTACGATTTGATGATTTTTACAAAGCTTTATTTTGAGACTTTTCTGATGCAGTTTCAATTGTTAGGAGTACTTCTTAATGAATGGAAACTGTTCGTATTTTCTTTTTTGTTGTCATTGCACCAGATTCGCCATGACAAAACAAAACTTTGTGAACGCAGATATTCCGAAAAATATTGTAAGCATCTGCCACTAAAGGTGAACTAAAATATCGACATTGGAAGGAAATCAAATGCAGCATTTACATTATGATTTTGAAAACAACGTTAAATTACAAGGCATATGAGAGAAACAAAAAGTACCCACCGATAACATGTTCCGCCTAAAAATGAGGCTTTGCTGAAAATATACTGAGAATCATAATTGATTTCCGAGGTTAGGATTACTTCTTAATGATTGGAAACTGTTCGTATTGCCTTTTTTGTCATTAAACCACATTGGTTATGCCCAAAAAACAACTTTGTGCACGCAGATATTAAGAATAATATTGTCAGCAACAGATTGACACAAAAGGTGAACTAAAATATCGGCATTCGAAAGAAATCAAATATAGCGTTTACATTAAGATTTTGAAAAAACGGTAAATTGGAAAGCAAATAAGAAAAACAAAATGCACACACCAATAACAAGTTCCGTCTGAATATGAAGCTATTCTATCAGAAGATAAACGCAGAATACGTCCTGGTAAAGTACTCAGAAAATCAATGTTTTCTCCTGTAGTTTCTATTGTTAGGAGTACTGCTTAATGAATGAAAATTATTCGTTTTTTCTCATTGAACCACGTTGGTTATGACAAAAAAATACTTTGTGGCCGCACACATTTCTAAAAATGTTCCCCGCTTCAGATTTACACTAAAGGTGAAATCATCAAGGTGAAAACCATAAAGGTGAATGTCGGCATTGGAAAGAAATGAAATATAGTATTAAAACGGTAAATTCCAAAGCATATAAGAAAAACAAAAAGTACACACTGATAACAACTTTCGTCTAAAAATGGAGCTTCGCTATCAAAAGACAAACGCAGATCGGCCTGAAAATGTACTTCGGAAAAAATATGTTTTCTGATGTTAGGAGTATGCGGAGAGAAATGCCGGGTAGCTTAATGGGACATGCGTTTCGAGTTTGCAGACGGAGAGAGAACCCGCGCCGGATACCGGTAGCGAACCTCCTAAAACAAAAATACTAGGGCTATAAAACTAAAAGGAAAAAGAGATCATTCAGCGACGTTTTCGTTTTCAACCTTCGCACTTGAACTGTGACATACAAAAAGCATTGTCTCATCCGATCCGCTGAAAGTGAACTAAAATATCGGCATTACAAAGAAATCAAATATAGCGTTTACAATATGATTTCGAGAGAAAAAAACGGTTAACAGGCAAAGGATATGAGAAAAACAGGAACCACACACTGATAACAAGTTTCGTCTGAAAATGAAGCTTTCCATTTAGAAGACAAACGCAGATAAAGCCCAGAAAATGTACACGGAAAATAGAGTTTTCTAATGCAGTTGCTATTATTAGGAGTACTTCGCAATGAATGGAAACTGTTAGTATTTTATTTTTTGTCATTAAACCACATAAGCTATCACAAAAAAAAACTTTGCGACCGCACATGTTCGCAAAAATGTTATCCGCATCAGATAATATTAATAGTGAACTAAATATCGGCATTGGAAAAAACTAAAACATCACATCGTTTATAATATGATATCGAAATCAACGGTAAATTGTAAAGTATCTGAGAAAATGAAAAACTACACAACGATAAAATGTTCCGCTCAAAATAAAGCTTTGCTATCAGAAGAAAAACGCAGATTACGGCCTACTAATGTTCTGAGAAAAACATATATTTTCTGCTCAAATTTCTCTTGTTAGGAGTACTTCTTAATAAATGGAAACTGTTCGTATTTTCAGTTATTTTTTTCTTTAAAATTGGTTATAACAAAAAAAAATTGATCACACACATTCAGAAACACCTTGTCCGCCGCCGACACTAAAGGTGAAGTAAAATATCGCCATTGGAAACAAATGAAATATGGTGTTAAAACGGTAAATTCCAAAGCAAATAAGAAAAAACAAAAAGTGCACAATGATAACAAATTCCGTCTCAAAATGAAGCTTCGCTATCAGAAGACAAACGCAGATTATTGCCGGAAAATGTACTTAGAAAAATATATGTTTTCTGATGTTAGGAGTACGCCGATAGAAATGCCGGGTAATGGGACATGCGTTTCGAGTTCCCAGACGGATAGAGAACCCTCGCCGGATACCGGCAGCAAAACCCCTAAAAACAAACAACTGGAGGCTATGGAGCTTAAAGGAAAAAGAGATCATTCAGCGACGTTTTGCTATAAACCTTCGCACTTGAACTGTGAGAAACAAAAACTTGAAACAAAACTGTGAACTTGAAAAAACTTGAACTGTGTCGCGTTCCCCGATCCGCTGAAAGTGAACTAAACTAACGGCATTGGAAATCAATTAAATATAGCGTTTACAATATGATTTCGAGAGACAAAAAAAAAACGGTGAATAGGCAAAGGATATGATAAAAACAAAAACTGCACACCGATAAAAAGTTCCGTCTGCAAATGAAGGTTTGCGATTCAAAAACAAAAGCATATTAATGTCAGAAAATGTACCAAAAAAAACAGTTTTCTGCTGCAGTTTCTATTCTTAGCAGTACTTCTTAATGAATGGAAACTGTTCGTTTTTGGTTTTGTTTTTGTCATTCACCACATTGTTATAGGTGACAAAAAAAACGGTGTGACCGCACACATTTATAAAAATGTCCGCCTCAGATTTACACTAAAGGTGAACTAAAATGTCGGTATTGGAAAGAAATTAAATACAGTGTTAAAACGGTAAATTCCAAAGCATATAAGAAAAACAAAAAAATACACACTAATAACCAAATCCGTCTAAAAATGAAGCTTCGCTATTAGAAGAAAAACTCAGAATAAGACCTAAAAATGAAGCTTCACTATCAGAAGACATACGCAGATTAAGGCCTGAAGATGTACATAGAAAAATGTGAATATGTTGGGGACACTATTTTTCTGAATATCTACGTTCACAAAGTTTTTTTTTGTCATAGCCAATGTGGTTCAATGATAAAAAAATAAAATACGAACAGTTTCCATTCATTAAAAAATACTGCCTACAATTAAACTGCATCAGAAAACTTTTATTTTTCTGGGTACATTTTGAGTCTTTAATTAGCGTTTGTCTGTTGATAGCAAAGCGTCATTTTCAGACGGAATTGGTTATCGGTGTTTACTTTTTGCTTTTCTTATATGGTTTGAAATTTACCGGTATAACAATATATTCCATTTTTTTCCAATGCCGATACTTTACTTCACCTTTAGTGTCTGAAGCGGACATTTTTTTCTGAATGTGTGTCGCCAAACCGTTTTTGTTGTTGTTATAACCACTACGGATCAAAGAAAAAAAAAGAAAAAAATACGAACAGTTTCCATTCATTAAGAAGAACTCCTAACCAGAGAAACTTCATCAGAAATCATTTATTTTTCTGAGTACATTACTAGGCCGTAATCTTCGTTTGTCTTCTGATAGCAAAGCTTCATTTTCAGACGGAACTGGTTATCGGTGTGTACTTTTTGTTTTTCTTATATGCTTTTGAATTTAACGTTTTAACACTATATTTCATTTCTTTTCTATGCCGATATCTGACTTCACCGGTAGTGTCAATCTGAGGCGGACAATATTTTTTCCAATTGTGTGCGGTCACACAGTTCTTTTTGGTCCTCTCCAATGTGGTTCAAAGCCAAAAAAGAAAAAAAGGAACAGTTTCCATTCCTTAAGAAGTTCTCCTTCCATTTCAAACTACATCAGAAAACATTTATTTTTCTGAGTACCTTACCAAGCCGTAATCTGCGTTTGTCTTCTGATAGCAAAGCTTTATTTTCAGGAAGAACTTGTTATCGCAGTGTGCTTTTTTTCTTATATGGTTTGCAATTTACCGTTTTTTCAAAATGATAATGTAGATGCTACATTGATTTCTTTCCAACGCGGATATTTTAGTTCACCTTTAGTGTTAATAGGTTCCGAACAATATTTTCTGAATATCTGCGTTCACAATTTTGTTGTTGTCATAGCTTATGTGGTACAATGACAAAAAAAAACACGAAGAGTTTCCATTCATTACTCCCTACAATTGAAACTGCATCAGAAAACTTTTATTTTTCTGAGTACACTTTCGGGACTTAATCTGCGTTTGTCTTCTGATAGCAAAGCTTTATTTTCAGGCGGAACATGTTATCTTTGTGAACTTTTTCATTTTCAGAGATGCTTTGTAATTTACCGTTGATTTCGAAATCATATTGTAAACAATTCAGATGTTTGAGTTCTTTTCAAAGCCGATATTTTACTGTCATATTCTCATATGAGTGTCAATCTGATGCGTATAATATTTTTGCGAATCTAAGCGTTGACAAAGTTTTTTTTTATCATAGCCAACGTGGTTCAATGACAAAAAATAAAAATACGAACAGTTTCCATTCATTGCGAAGTAATCCTAATAATAGAAACTAGATCAGAAAACTGTTTTTTTCTAGGTACATTTTCTGCCCGTAATCTGCGTTTTTCTTCTGATAGCGAGGCTTCATTTTCAGACAAAATTGGTTATCAGTGTGTACTTTTTGTTTTTCCGATAGGCTTTGGAATTTACCGTTTCAACACCATATTTCATTTTTTTCCAATGCCGACATTTTAGTTCACCTTTAGTGTAAATCTGAGGCGGACAACATTTTTCTAAAGGTGTGCGGTCACACAGCTTTTTTTGTCATAACCAATGTGTTTCAATGACAATCAAACGAACAGTTTCCATTCATTAACAAGTACTCTTAAGAATAGAAACTACATCAGAAAACTGTTTTTTTTTTACATTTTCGGGCCTTAATCTGTGTTTGTCTTCTAATCGCAAAGCTTCATTTTCAGACGGAACTTGTTATCGGTGTGTAGTTTTTGTTTTTCTTATATCCTTTGCCTATTAACCGTTTTTTCTCTCGATATCATATTTAGTTTCATTTAGTAACGCTATAGTTGATATAGTTGATTTTTGTCACCGTTCAAGTGCGACGGTTTTTAGCAAAACGTCCCTGACTGATCTCTTTTTCCTTTTAGTTCCATCCATAGCCCCCTGTTGGTTGTTTTTAGGGGTTTCGCTACCGGTATCCGGTGTGGGTTCTCTCTCCGTCTGCAAACTCGAATCGCATGTCCCATTAAGTTATCCGGCATTTCTATCGGCGTACTCCTAACTTCAGAAAACATATATTTTTCTAAGTACATTTTCAGACCTTCTGCCTTCGTCTTCTGATAGCGAAGCTTCATTTTGAGGCCTTAATCTGCGGTTTTCTTCTGATAGCGAAGCTTCATTTTCAGACGGCATTGGTTATCAGTGTGTATTTTTTGTTTTTCTAATAGGCTTTGGAATTTACCGTTTCAACACTTTATTTCATTTCTTTTCAATGCCGACATTTTAGTTCACCTTTAGTGTAAATCTGAGGCGGGCAACATATTTCTAAATGTGTGCGGTCACACAGTATTTTTTTGGTCATAACCAATTTGTTTCAATGACAAAAAAAACGAAAAGTTTCCATTCATGAACAAGTAGTCTTAAGAATAGAAACTGCATCAGAAAACTGTTTTTTTAAACATTTTCTGGCTTTAATCTGCGTTTGTCTTCTAATCGCAAAGCTTCATTTTCAGACGGAACTTGTTATCGGTGTGTAGTTTTTGTTTTTCTCATGTCCTGTGACTATTAACTGTTTTTTCCTCTCAAAATCATGTTGTAAACGCTACATTGGATTGCTTTCCAATGTCGATATTTTAGGTCACCTTCAGCGGATCGGGGAACAAGACATTTCTTTTCATTTGTCACAGTTCAAGTCACAGTTATGTCACAGTTGTGGTTTGTAGCAAAACGTCGCGGAATGATCTCTTTTTCCTTTTAGTTTGATGGCCCCAGGTTGTATGTTTTTAGGGGTTTCGCTACCGGTATCCGGCGCGGGTTCTCTCTCCGTCTGCAAACTCGAAAGGCATGTCCCATTAAGTTACCCTTTGTTTCTATCGGCGTACTCCTAACATCAGAAAACATATATTTTTTAAAGTACATTTTCAGTCCTTAACCTACGTTTGTCTCCTAATAGCAAAGCGTAATTTTCAGACGGAATTGGTTATCGGTGTTTACTTTTTCCTTTTCTGATCTGCTTTGAAATTTACAGTTATAACACTAGATTTCATTTCTTTCAGAAGCCGACATAGTGTTATTTAATGTAAATCTGAGGCGGACATTTTTCTGAATGTGTGCGGTCAAACAGTTTTTTTTTTGTCATAACCAATGCGGTTGAAACACAAAAAAAGAAAAGAAAATACGAACAGTTTCCATTCATTAAGAAGTACTCTTATGAACCGAAACTCCATGAGAAAACATTTATTTTTCTGAGTACATTACCAGGCCGTAATCTGCGTTTGTCTTCTGATAGGGAAGCTTCATTTTCAGCCGGAGTTGGTTTTCAGTGTGTACTTTTTGTTTTTCTTATATGCCTTGGAATTTCCCGTTTTAACACTATATTCCATTTCTTTCCAAAGCCGAAATTTCAGTTCACCTTTAGTGTAAATCTGAGATGGACAACATTTTTATAAATGTGTGCGGTCACACCGTTGTTTTTTGTGTCATTACCAATGTGGTTTGATGAAAACGAAAAACAAAAAAACGACCAGTTTCTATTCATTAAGGAGAACTCCTAACAATAGAAACTGCATCAGAAAACTTTTTTTTGGGTACCTTTTCTGACCTTTATCTGCGTTTGTCTTCTGATAAAATAACTCCATTTTCAGACGGAACTTGTTATCGGTGTGTGCTTTTTGTTTTTCTTATTTGCTTTCCAATTTACCGTTTTTTTTACCTCTTAATGTAAACGCTATATTTGATTTATTTCTAATACCGATGTGTTAGTTCACCTTTTGTGTCATTCTGTTGCGGACAATATTATTCTAAGATGTCGAAAACTCTGAGTGAGGTTTATCATAATGAAGATGAGTGAATAAATAAACAGTAACCTCATACTACGGGAAAAAAAGAAGAAATTAAGGCTGCCTTTATTTCTTCTTTTTTCCCGTAGTATGAGGTTACTGGTTATTTATTCACTCATCTTCAGGACAATATTATTCTCAATATCTGCGTGCACAAAGTTTTTTTTCGGTGTAGCCAATGTGGTTTAATGACAAAAAAATGGCAATACGAACAGTTCCCATTCATTAACAATCCTATTCAATTCTAACTTTAGGAATCAATTATGATTCTGAGTACATTTTCAGGCCTTAATTTGTTGCATTTGTCTTTTGATAGCAAAGCTTCATTTTCAGACGGAACATGTGATCGGTGGGGACTTATTGTTTCTCTCATATGCTTTGAAATTTAACGTTTTTTCAAATTCATAAGGTAAATGCTACATTTGATTACCTTCCAATGCCGATACTTTAGTTTACCTTTAGGGGCAGATGCTGACAATATATTTCCGAATATCTGCGTTTACAAAGTTTTTTTTTGTCATGGCCAATGTGGTGCAATGACAAAAAAGAAAAGAAAATACGAACAGTTTCCATTCATTAAGAAGTACTCCTAACAATTGAAACTGCATCAGAAAAGTCTCAAAATAAAGCTTTGCTACTCATCAAATCATAAAGGTGAATGTCCGCATTGGAAAGAAATGAGATATAGTGTTAAAAGGATAAATTCCAAAGCATATAAGAAAAATTAAAAGTACACACTGATAACAAATTCCGACTGAACCTGAAGCGTTGCGATTAGAAGTGAAACGCAGATTAAGACCAGAAAATATACCCAGAAAAAACAGTTTTCTGATGCAGTTTCTATTATTAGGAACTGCATCAGTGTTCTGCATCGTCACCGCAGCGCAGTGCTCGCGTGATGTGGCCGGGTGGTGGCCCATACCACAAGGCCCGTGTGCGGGTGGCTGCGGCCGGCAGCTGCATGGCTTAACCCGCGCCCCGCTGGGGGGTAAATTTTACCCCCCTCCCGGGTTTTCGCAATAGCTTCAAAACGATGACAGATAACGTCGTTAAACTACGGGTACCTGATCGGGCATTAATTTGACATCTTCCTAGAAAATTTCAAAAAAATCAGCCGAAAGCTTTTCAGAAAATGACGTTTTTTTTGTCATGGTCAATGACAAAAAGGGAAACAAAATACGAACAGTTCCCATTGATTAAGAAGTACTCCTAACAATTGAAACTGCATCAGACAACATTTATTTTTCTGGGTACATTTTCAGGCCTTAATCTGATTTTGTCTTCTGATACCAAAGCTTCCTTTTCAGAAGGAACTTGTTATCGGTGTGTGTAGTTTTTGTTTTTCTGATATGCTTTGGAGATTAACCACTTTTTATCGAAATCATAATGTAAACTGTTTATTTGATTTCTTTCTAATGCCGATCTTTTAGTTCACCTTTAGCGGATCGGGCAAGGAGACATTGCTTTTTGTTTATCGTAGTCAAAGTGCGTAGGTTTATAGCAAAACGTCATTAAATGACCTCGTTTTTCCTTTTAGTTCTATGGCCGGTTTACCCCCGGTTGTTTGTTTTTAGGGTTTTCGCTACCGCTATCCGGTGCGGGTTTTCTTTCAGTCTGTAAACTTGAAACGTATTGGGTCCTGCTCCCTGCTCCCCTTGACCTCATCAGCATCACTGCTCGCGCTCTCCTATAATGCCTCAGAAACGTCCAGAGGCATTTCATTCAAAGTTTTGCTGGAGTAAGCGGTGATAGATACCCTTACCATCAGAAGTTTTCTCATTTTAACGACCTATTCCTAACATCAGAAAACATATATTTTTCTAAGTACATTTTCAGGCCTTAATCTGCGTTTGTCTTCTGATGGCAAAGC
>JARFNZ010130887.1:0-11263 GCA_031763405.1 Balanus nubilus
CCCCCAAACGACTTCACCCCCCCCCCCCCAACTTGTTTGGAGAAACTACACCCCTGGGGGAGGGGGTACAGAGCGATAACCCAGGTGCTCAGATCAGTGAGATGTAATAAAAGGCAGCACTCAGTGCGGATGTTTGTGACGTCACCTCTAAGGAAAATGGCACACCCCACTCTCCCAGTCATCCCCCGCGAGGACAGCTCCTACATGTGATCTGAGCTTGCTCAGATACTGTATCTACATATGTATGGTTTCTTAGGTATCATTGTCATTTACGACGAAAATCGATAATTGTGAAGATTTGAATATACCTGTTATACAATGCGACAGGTGTTTGGAGGCAAAGTAATTACCTACTTTTGGAATTATCAAACTAACTTACAGATTTTACTACGAGTTCATGCCAAAATGTTTCCGAAAGAACTAGCATGTAGGGGAATTTTGGGTAAAATCAGACCCACATGAATCGGACATCCCATTTTCTCAATACCTAACTGGCCCCCTGGTGTGCATCAAAGGCGATGCATCATTTTTAATAGTCAGTTGGTGCCAAATTGCTGCTTAGGTACTTTTCATTCGCATCTGATGAATTGCTTATCTCGAACGCATCTCGAATTCGCAATCTTTAATGTTAAAAATGTGTTGTTTGACAAGCTGTTGATGCCGTGGTTGAGCATTTCTACATGCGACCGGCGAATTTTTCGCTTAAACTCGCATTCATGATTTTATTCACGTTCCCGAGGTTTGTATACATGAATACACTGTCATGGTTTCTGATCACATTTTTCACGTCATGCATTTTGGGTACTATCGGACACTCCGCCATTAAAATGTGTGTGAGTGGGAAATGTTTTTTACTGGGCACCTGTCCAGAATTAAGATGTCCGATGATACCAAGGTAAGTGTTTATTCTTCAAATGCTCACTGCGTTTAGGTGCAAGATTGAAATTGCTCACAATCAAGCGGAAACAAAGGCCGATGGACGGTCTTTCATTTAAAGCATTAACGCTGTAGATTCATTAGCTAAGACGAATGTTATGAGCGTTATATTTAAGATACCCGTCCGATAATACCCCCGTTTTTCCTAAGTGTAGCTTTGTTTGAACAGGTTATTTTCTTCTTTATTTATGCATACTGTGCGTATTTTTGATTGATTCGTAACAAGCTTAATCTGATAATTGCTATACAAATACAATGTAAAAATTGACAAAATGTAGATATAATATCAATTATCTGATTGTGTTGGTGGTTGGATGTCTGATCAACTCCACTCCCCAGCGCTGCCGCCTGGTGGTGGAGTCTGACCGCCGTGCCTCACGGGGGTGACTGGACAGAGGTCATGACCTGACCTGTACACGCTCAAGGTCATAGGCCGACATCATCGTGCCGCGAAAGAAACGCACGTCGGTGACGTTCCGCTTCAGCACGCCTTGCAGCTCAAGGTCCGGCTCCTGTCTGCAGTACCCAGTGGCGTCAGCAAAACCAGTGACGTCATAGGTCCAATCAGAGAGGGACGCGCCACTGACTAGAGCTTTGGAGTCATGAGACGTACCATTAAAAGGAAAATGTCGTGAGGGGCACACCTGTAAAAAATGCTTAGAAATAAGATAGATTTGTGTGCAGATTAAAAGGTTGGGAGTCGTGAAAGGAAGAGTTCACTGTCACACACATCAACAATTACAATATGGTCAGTGTCAGTGTCAGTGTCAACATTATGTTTTAGAGATGTAAGTACCTGAAATCGAGATATCGTGATTTAGCGCACCCGGCATCACTTCTAAACATTATGAAACGGGTCGCGTAAATAGCGTTAAGCGAATATCCATGTTTTTAAGGACTTCGCGTGATCATCTCATGAGGGAGAAAACGAGCAGCCAGAATAACAATCTAATATTGGCAAAGTTGTAGTGTATAAATCAGCAAACAACCGAATAATTCAGACTTGGGCAATGACCCCTGAATACCAGTGAGTGTAGAACCAAAGCCTCCTTTCCCGGACTCTTAACCGACCCTTCCGTGCCTGGGGCGACCCCCAATACCTGGCTTCGAATCCCTAACGGGAACACACTTTCCACGGTTTCCCACCTGTCGCCCATTCTTACCTGTGCAGAAACACTACCTCCACATCTACGTCCTCTCGGTCTTCGTGCAGGAAGTCCTTGAGGAAGTGGGAGACAGACTCGTAGGTGATGTGGCCGCACACCACTATGTGCCTGCCAGCCCCGTCACAGGCGGTTAGAGAGCGCGGCGGGGTCCGACCGACCGCATCACAAAACTGAACAGCACCCAATCTGTCAACCATTGCCCCCTCAGGTTGGTCAAGAAGGCTGGTTTTATCATTACCTAACCAAATCCATACAACAGGTGATGCCCACATGCTGACGCGCTGGCCCATTACCTCAGCCCGAAAGGAAGCATACAAGAAGAGCCGTTATCGACGCATGTTCAAGAACGTGAATTTGAGTGGGATCCAGCAAGTGATCGAAAACAGCCTCATGGGGATGCTCGATAGTCATTGGGCGTACCCATTTCTCAAGTTCAAAATCAGCGCTCTCTGTCCACGGTTCATGTTTTAAGTATACTTAATATTTACTGAAAAAGAAGGAAGAAATACAGCTTTACCTACCACCAACAGATATAACAAATCAACTGTGTGTTTGGGAGGAGCAGGCTTAACTTACATTTTATCATTTTGATTCCATATTATGTGGCAAGGATGAAACATCGTGGTGTAGAAACGTTCTAACTCACCTGCTTGCCACATCTGGAAAATATTATTTTGGATCTACCCTGATAGCGGTTAATCATGCTGAACCTAAATGCAAGTAATATCAGTGAACTCTTACTTTAGCTCCGAAACTGTCCGTGTGGAAGGTGTTTTATTGCACAAAAAATGCATCCGACATGTTGATCATGAGGAATAATATTAGAATGAACATATCAGTCACTTATAAGAAATATAAATCGACCAACCCTGGTTCTCTGTGAATGCATTATCAAAGAAATTCAATGAAATATTATCCATAATTGCTAATCTGATTTCATTTAGGTATTGACAAATTCCTACAAACCTTTATGGGTCCGATCCGTTTGCTCTACAACCAGAATTGTAAATGATTCACAAATGTAATGAATGGTTCAATCATGATTCAATCACTCAACATTACCACTGATGAATGATTCAATCATGATTCACTAGCTTACATGAATCATGCATGAATGCTCCAATCAATGACTCGTTCATGACAAATTCGATCACAATAATTATCAGTGCGTAAGCGTAAAACAATGCAAACTTTCAGAGTGAGGGTGTTTTCAGACCGAACGAAGGTGCTAAAAATGATCTTGACATGTTTTGACTCAGTTTTATTCCCCATCATGAAGGTGGGCTATCTTTTGTATTGTTTTTGCTCTGCCCCAAAAAATATTATTTTTCTGCTATGAATAAATCAATCACCCTATTTTCTTTGTATGACACAATCAATGATTAATTACAAGACTGCGAGGGGATGATTCAATTCATGTGAAATAAGAATGATTCAATAAAACGAATGATTCAATAAAACGAATGATTCAATCAGAATAATTCACAAGTCTGTCTATAGCAAAGGACCAAATCACGTTTCATTACAGTTACACACAAGGCATGCACAGGGGGCGGAAAACATGCTAAGATGCAAGAAAACAGGTTAGATAAACTTTATCGCAATCACGCGAGCAGGACTCTCTACCCAGTTATGACTACCTAGAACGATTCACCATTGTTCTAGCCTAGTCATGCATTTCATTCAACATCAAAAGATGTCACTTAATGGATCTTGTCGCTAATATAGAGCAGTGTCTTTATCGGACGCATACAGGATACAATATCGCTGGTAATATTGACGGGCGGTTTTCCAAGCAATTACCATTGACATCTAAGTTCTTATCATCTATACAGCATGTTGATATTTGACGCTCTTGATGACAACGAAACATGGACGATGGACGAACATTCCAATAACACAATTTACTACAAATATATGATTTATTCCAAAACAATTGTCATAAATTACCTGTCATCCCAATGAACTGACCACAGAGAGTTCTGCCCAAGGCAACTAGACTCTCTTCTGTCTATGGAAGCATCTGCACTCAACGTCACGACCAGACATACACTCACACTTGCAAACACACATACACACACTCTCTGGCCTCATGCAACATCTAGCTCAGGCGAATGCAACAGGTAGCGAAGCATGGTTAGGCAAACAAAGTGGCGTCTGGCATCTTCTTTGACAGCATCCTCACCGGTTTGCCAGCATTCACAGCTGAATTTTGACACGAATACATTTTTTTTCATCGAGTACAGCGTTATTTAACAGTTTGTAAAATCTCACTTGGTAACTTTAACTCTGCTGATGGCAAACTTGAGCACCAATGGATCACAGGTGCGTACTGTCTAAAATTATTATAAAATGATTGCCTGAGTTACATACTAGACGCCAGATCGTTCTTCTTTCCCACCTACCTCCTTCCACGCTCATTCTTCAGCGTTCCGCCATATTTTGACCTGTTGCCGACCAGGTCTATAATTTCGGGAATACAGCTGGCGAATATTGCCTAAGTGCCGAAAAAAAGACGTGACCGGGTGAGAAAACGCATCCAGGCTCTAGGCTAATCGGGCAATGACCTTGGACATCACTAAAGGTCATCGGTGACAGTGGACAACGCTCCGGCGGGCCGGCGGCTGCCCGCGCGGTGCGGGGGTTCCCGCGCGGCCCGCGGACCGTTGTCTACTCTCCTGAGACCTCGACTTCATGCTGGACGCGACCTTGGCGCTAGAGGGCAACTCGCTAGGCACGCCATCTATGGGGCGATCTGTCGGTACCTCTTGCCGGATTGCCGCGTGCCGCCATATTTCGGCCTATTCCCAACGATTTCTGTGATTTCGGGAATCCAAGACGCAAACACCGCCTGCGAGAGACAGAGAACCCGTGTGCCCGAGTGTGAGAGCCAGGAAGAGAGATAGAGATAGATGGGTGAAAACAAACGGTGCCAACGAAACCAACTAATCCCGGGACAAAACAGGCAACAACCGAGTGAAAGAGTGAGCTATAGATGAGAATCAGGTGCGCGTACTGAAGCCTAGTTCACTTTCATGCCCAATGTCCATCCAACTGGCAGTGACAACTGTTGTTACTCACAGCTCTGTCCAATATCTTACTTCATAATCACCAATTCGTCCGATTCATGTGGAGTAGCTACTAGTTGTACTGTAAGATATATGATATTTATATAATAGAACACATCTAGCGCTGAAGCGCATGCGTAAGCAAGACGAAGAAAGCCACGATATGTTTTCCAAGACCAACTTTAGTGGCGGTGCACTGTCCCGACAACTGTGCCATCAGTGCACAGCACGTCCGCCAGGTGCAGAAAGCGTTTAGCAGCTTGTATGGGGCGTGACCCAGCATCAGTGCCAGTTGCATGGGCAGTGCGCCCTCCAATCGAGGTCGTCGACCTCCAGTGGGAGGTCATCGACCCGGTCAGTGCAGGACAACGGTGCTGACGTCCAACAGACGCGGCGGCTTACCCACACAGAAGCGCACCCAACACCCACACACTGAGAGAGCGAGCGATAGGTCTCACCGACAGGGCGGGAAACAAACGCTATAGGCTCACGGATAGGTGTCGTTACCTCTTTCCATGCTCCCGCTTGTATGAGCCGGCGTATTTTGTTCGCCGTCCAAGGATATCGAAAATTTCTGGTATGCTTGAAGCAAAAAGGGCCTGGTAGGAAACACAAGAGCAGGTATGAATAACGGCGTAATTAAACTCAGCGTAACAGGTCAGGAGCTGCGCTAGTAAGGACGCCCTACTCTAGGGTAAAACAACAACAGAGAACAGAAAAATCGTTAGAACAAAGGGCATCGCACAGCACGAGGTCACTTCACGATGGCAAAAAGTAAACTGATAAAAAGATCTATTGTACAAATCATTCAATTCTATGGAAGCAAATGAGTAGACTAAGTTGTTTCATAAATTGTAATCATCCTGGATTTAAATGATAGCGATACGGCATCTGAGAGCTGGAAAACCTGAGCATGAACTGGATGAAATTCCAATGTAGGTATGAAGATAATAAAGTACATACAGGTCCCAGCTATAGGAGGTAGGTGCACCTCTAAATCACTGTGCCTAATCAATACAATTTCACTCCTAAATGGTCGCTCTTTTTATTAGTTCTCGAATCGTTCAGATCTTGACTTGATTATGATTTTATGATCATGACTTAATTAGTTCTTTATGTTGGATGGTCTCATCATGTTGGAATGGTTCGCGCATGAAATCCATACAAATGTCAGGGATTGATGGAATGCCACTAATTTCATACACCATGACATTGTGGCAAAATGTATTTGAAAGGTGCCAAAGCGTTGTGATGGTCTTTTGACCAATTAGCAATAAATATATAAAATAATGCATTGCATAATCGCTAAAGCAGCTAAGGATGTTCAGAAAAACCGCATACATTATTGACGACTTTCGAGCATGTTCGTGTGAGTTCTAAGAGAAATAATGACCTTTTTCTTTTCAACCGAATTTCTTCAACTCCCTGCATAGTGCATGATAAAATGAAATATGCATATAAGAATTAAAGAAAACGTCTCCCTAATCAGATGCTGTAAGTTTTGAAAAACAAATTATAAGGCAAGTATATGTTGATTTTTACGGTATCGCACATTTGACCTTGACCAATCCCTACAGCTCCTGAAGTGGCGCGTTCTGCTACAGTTTATTTGTCGAAGATTGTCGACGATTAATGACGAAGTTTTTGAAGCGGACTAGAGAGGTTTAACAGGGAACCTGGCTCTACCACGTACTAGATTTTGTATTTTAGGTTACAATGTACCTTTATATCAACCGTTTCTCAGTGCAATTAGTTTTTTAACAAGGCTACTAAATGCCAACAATGAGAACCTAGACATGGGAATCAACGAATTAAATATATGCATATCAAATGCTGCTTTGAAAAAAAAAGATTTGGAAGAATATTGGTGATTTATTTACATCATTTGGATGCTCCAGAAGAATCAAAACACGTTTGTTGAAAACTAGCCGGTATTTTGACTGCGAAATCATTCGGAAATTCAAATCACGTCAAGTACCCGGCAAGTACCTACCGTCAAAATCAAACGTGAACGCTTGCCAACTTTGACTTCAAATATTCTAAGATAAGTGGTGTTGCATAGAAAATGTGAGAAATTTACAATGGATTTTTGCATCGTGATCCCATTTCAACTCTTTAATCCATTCTTATGGTTACAGGTCATTATTCCCTTCACCAAACGATTCGTCCCTTTATTGCCCGACATAAGAATCAGTGTTGATGTCATGAATCCCGGCACTTTCCATGCAACCTTGCCCATGGTCGTGTTTTGTTATTGTATTCATAGAGCCAATGTAATCAGGATGCACCTTTGTGAGATGTAGGGAAATTACTAATATGTCACCTCTCATGTGTATCTACCTATTCATTTGTTGCATGAGATAATGGGATAGTGTCAGAGCCTGCGTGCAGGAGGCCTATCGGTTGCAATTATGGCATAATATTAGTCATGTCTTCTTTACAGGTAAAACAATCCTATTATTATGTTTCTTAAATGTTGGAAGAAGAATAAACGTAAGACCCATGCAAGCACCTGGCAATCATTGAAATGATAACTTAAAACATGCTTGCATATTCGCTCGTGAGAATCTTCACTCGGGTTGCTTTGCTTTGCATTCCCAGTCAATAGCCAATGTCAGCGTCAGTAGCCAATGTCAGCGTCAGTAGCCTTGATGTCAGTGTCAGTAGCCAATGTCAGCGTCAGTAGCCAATGTCAGCTTCAGTCAGACTTCGTAGGGAAGCAGACCCATAGGCGTAGTCAGACCAGTGAAGATCAGAAACTGGGTGCATTTTAGAGCGCCGGCGTCAGACACAAGGCAGTCTTGTCCTGGGCAGTGGCTCAGAAGGTCCCGGCCGGGCGAATCAAGCGCAGTCAATCGGCGAGACTCGGCGCTGCATGCTCAGTGAGTTTCAGCTCAGACAGCTCAGTGAGTTTCAGCCTCGGACAAACTCAGCTCTCTCAAAAGCGTGGGCTTTCCGGCAAGAGGTTTCCGGCGAGTGGACGCACAAGCGGTAACATAGATAGTGGCAGCGAGGGGTCACGGACGTGACCTAGAGTGATGCCAAGGTCATGCACGGACGGCACATACACCAACACACACGCACACACACATACACACACGGACGCACGCACGCACGCGCGTACGTGCACCCGTACGCACGCCGTGATGAAAGTGATCTTTACTCGGCGTCGCGAAGAACGTGGGGGAGCAAAGAAATGGATCTCACGTGAGATTAAAAACAAAACTGGAGCTGCGTGAACTGAAAAGTGCACGGCCGGCATACGGGGTGAGTGTGCGGAGGAGCAACTTAGGTTAGTGCTGGTAGGCGGGGGAGGGAGGTAGGGAGGGAGGGAGGGAGGATGGTACGTTGGCCACACTTCTGCTGAGAGCAACAGGCAGGGTGAGAGGCGGCAGCCCCACTCAGCGTCCGACAGCAGCCGCACCTGAAAATGGCCCACCCACCCACAGACCGAGAAGACTTAACTGCAGAGGGCCCCGTGGCGTATGGTGACTCATGCTTCCGACAGCAATGAACAAATAGTTAGTAAAACGAGTTTCTGTTTCTTAAAAAAAAAATGATAAAAGACGGTCAAAAGAACGTTCCCTCATAACACACACATGGGTTTTAGATGGGCGACGCGGGCTAAAACAGACATCGCAGAGGTGAGGGAATGCAAATGGGATCGGTATGGGTCCCATATGGGGTCCAAGTGAACATGGGAATACAATGAGATGGGTTTACCCATCTCATATTATTATGGTGGGTAGTAGGACCATAAGATGCCCATGTGGAGCCCACTTACAAAGCCATATGAACTGGGCAAGGTGGGTCAGCCCACATAGGTACCATGTGGTTACCATGTGTACGTGTTATGTGGGCTATACAACATTTGCAGATTCAATGCATTCTTAAAAGATTTCCGGTCGGAATTTCTCCAGAAAAAATGGCAATTCGGGTGACTGAGAGTCCAAATCACACCACGGGAGCCTTTGCCTTAATTTGCCCACACACATTCACAAAGCACTGATCACATGGCCAATCATTGCTGTGAATAAGATAAACACAACACGGAAACCAATGTTTCACCAAACGTCAAACGGCATCCTCTTACAAAAGACAAGGCAGAGTTTCCACAAGGTACAGTTCAGTGCAAGTCGGGCAAGCGTGCATGATGCACAAATGAGTGCATTACATGTGCAACAATGGCTTTTCCAAAACAAAAAAACGCCCAGTGGATGCGGAAGATGGAAAACCTGGTAGGGTTTCGCCTGCGTTGCACTAGCGGATCCAAGGGCAGAGTCTTTAGCCCCCCCCCCCCTCCCCAACTCGTCTGAAATCGGCGAAATTTGACACATTTTCTAATTTAGAAGGAAAACCAATAAACTTTTACTGAGGCATGTTCGTTTTAAACTGACCTATAAGGCACAAGGAAGCCAAATCCGATGAGTTTTTCAAATTTGGGGAAACTTTGTGAAATTTAGCCCCCAAACAGCCTGCAGCCCTCGCTCTGGATCCGCCAGTGCTGCGTTGTGACACAAACGAAGGTGTTGATGTTTATCGCGTGTCACGAGTTGATCGCGAGAGAAATGTAAATTGGACGTGAATTGAGTGATGAGTTGTGAAGTCAGCATCCCGAAAGTCTTAGGATAATGATTTTGTCATTGATTTTCAACTGCCTAAAATTTATGCATGGTTATGAAAACTTCGAAAGTTTGTTGTAAACAAAAAGGTTGGTATGTAAATAGCATGTTTGGCGTTAGGTGTGTCAGTGCAGAAGTTCCGCATCATTGCAGATCAAAGCCCCTGAACAATGCGTGACAAGGGCACTTACGTTCTACTAATAACAAATTGATTACCACACAATATTAGTCAAACGGGGCAGTGTCTTCATTTTAGCCACTTTGCTAATAGTTGGAATTTTCATTCCTGATGATACGTCATATGATAACTCCATCTCTGAACGTTGTTATTCATCCCAGACAGAAAGTTAGGCAAGAGGTAACTACTGTTCATTCTTAGAGTATATCCTATCCTTTGTGGGTATATCTACATCTCGTCTTTCGACAAATAATGCGAATTTCCTAATGACAACTGGCACAGCTGAAATAACATATGCATTTTTTCCTGTCAGCTTCAGTGGAAGTGGCAGCGATTGTGGTTTGTGTGATCACGTTCAAGTGACGCTACACCACATTTCGATTACAGCAACATCGGCGGCCGAACTACAACAGCGCTCCTAGCGGCAGGGCCCGTCACTGCTGCTACAGCAGCGCCCCTAGCGGCAGCATCCGTCACTCACCAGTCCAACAAGTAGGAAGAATACGAGGAAGGTTCTTCCGAGCACAGTCTTGCAGAAGACGTCTCCGTAACCGACCGTAGACATGGTCACGATCAAGAAGTAGACGCACGTCCAGTAGCTCAGCTGTTGAGGGTTGTCGAACTCGATTGGGTCCCCAGAGTTCTCCAGCTGTTGAACACGTTGAAAGATGTTACTGATGAATAGGTATGGTGCAGAGGTGTAGTTTCGTATTCAGTTGGAGGAGCTTGATCCATCCGAATTGGGCCTGAGCACCCTAGCTTGGTCGGAAAAAATGGGTAAAATCCTAACCTGGGCGAGGGAAAATATAAATCCGGGGGGACATTTTGATGCCATTTCGATCGTTCTTCCATTTCAGCCTCTCAACTTGTTTCGAAAAGCTACGCCTCTGCTACAGTGCTTACCTTCTGAGGGGTGCTATAGATATTGCTATAGATACTGGATATATACATTGGCTACTGAAGGCAGAGGGGTATACCTATACGGTAAATACGGTGGGTCTCAGGAAAAATGGAGATGCGTCGCAACCACAGGTACACCCTGGCCACAAGTTGAGGCTTAGGTACGGAGGCTTTACTTAAAGGGAATGTAAGGGTTTTTTCCACTTTGTTGGAGTTAATGATGAACTTAGACGCAGGACAATAAATTATGTAGTAAATTCAAGCCATTGTGCTATATCTTGTCTGTATGCAACGCAACACACGCAGAAAGATAGGCTTGCGCTCCACGAGTACTTGTTTGCAAGATAGACTTTTTAGACCAGTATTTCTTCGAAACACGTCGAATCTAGTGGC
>JARFNZ010130909.1:0-11260 GCA_031763405.1 Balanus nubilus
TCCTGAGCACGATATGCGTGCCGGCATAGCAGAAATCCACCGATCTTGGACGACATGGGTGGCTAAGAAAAATTATAGAAAAAATAGAAAAAACACCCATCTTCAATTTTGTGCATGCTATTTAGAGAGGTATAGAGCAATATCCCTGTGCCCCCCAAAATTAATATTTGTACTGGCCACATTGATATTTTGCAATTCAAAAATTTTGCAATGATTTTTGGAAGTTACAAAATATATTTTCCCAATTTTATTTATATCATGATAATGCTTATACAATTATCATTCTTATGCGCTACAATTGTATTCAATTTTGATAACTCTTTAGGGAGTTATAACATGTCAAATTAATCCTTGTTTTGCAAGGTTGAGAAAATACTCGGGGCTATAACTCCAAAACCGTTTCTTGGACGGAACTGAAACTTTGAAAATCGAAATCCGGGCCTATGATTATCCCTTATACCAATTTTGAAGAAAATCTGAGGGGGTCGGGTGTTATGCACCTGTCGAATTGTCCTGGAATGCCCCATCTGAGCTCGTATCGCAAGCTGGCGCGTCGGCGGTTGACCTTGACAGTGCGTGACGTCACGGTGGCTAGTCGGCTGTGTTTTGTTTACCTGCCGGCGGGAGATAGGACTGCCAGCCGCCCGGCGGCGGACCGGGTGTGTGGTGTGTTACCCGGTGACGTCACGTCTGGAGCGGGAGGGGGAGGGGGAGGGGAGGGGCGAGGCGCCGATTTCAGTCAGTCAGATGCAGAGACGCCGCCCACGGATCTTCATCTTGGCCAGGCCGTGTTGTTACTGTTGTTGTTAACTTGTTTTGCGCGTCAGCCCTCACGGGGCTTGGCTCAGGTGTCGAAAGGTCATTAGTCTGTGTCTAAAATCTGTCCAATTGGGCCGACCTGTGGCGTGCTAGTCAGAGAGTTCTCCGCAGTAGAGCAGGTGTCATGATGCGCAGGTGTCCGGCGATGGTGCACCATGAGAGGTCAGAGGTCAGCGTGATTTAGAATACGCCAGTCTCAGCGCCGTTAGCGTGCGCCTCTCAACGCCGCGCAGCTTGCGTCATGTTAGTCGCATTGCGCCACCTCGCGAGACACGCTTTATTTCATAAACGCTAACACCAGGGAGCTGTATTGTGGCGCTGAAATTGTCCAATGATGACCCGTGCGTCTTTCAGGCATGGAACCAGGCCTAAGAGCCAGTCGTCTTTCAGGCCATACCCCACCCGAAGAAGTCTTCGGGCCCACCTGGGCCCCAGGTAAAATTTAAAAAGGATCCTTTAAAGATAGGGAAGGACCATCTGGAGGTCAGAGAAAGACAACTGCACGCCATATTGGCCTCATTGAAGGCTAATGTGAACCCTCACAGTCACGTGTCCAAATGGGCCCTTTGGGGGTCGGAAAGGGACACACATGCCAAATGGGTTCTCTGGAAGCCGGAATAGGTTCTCTTGGATTCGGAAAGGGTATTTTTGAGGCCTGAGTGGGGCCCTCAGCACCGTCCGAGGGCCCTTTTAGAGCAACCGCTCAGGCCCTTTGCCAAGTTGTCCCCCAAATGCTGTGGCTGCGACCTCGCCTGCAAACAAGTAACTGCACATTATTCATCCATGACCTCTATTACACAGAACTTAACGTAAACGCGCAATTGGTACGCCACTGTGCTGAATCACGATGTCCCGCTACCAGTATGACGCATTTGAATCATCTGGTGGACAGACTGGCGCCGAAAAATAAATAGGCAGCATCTCTGGCCATACCGCAGATAGGCGCCACTCGCCACAGGCACGGGCGACGGCATGAGCTGTGGTTTGCGACACGTGCCGTCTGTCCAGGCCATGGTTTGGCTTGTCCAACCCCCGCCGCCGCTCTCACCGCAGCCCAGGACGGCGGGACAGAGGCGGCCTCCGCGGTCGGCCGCCCCGGGTCCCAATGGGCTGCAGGGGAGGGGAGGGGGACTGGCAATTTCCGGACAGATATTTGGTGCCGGCCGTAGCTTCAGGGGGAGATGGTGAACGTCGATGACATTTCCTGGTGTGGCGATGACGCATATTCGCGTGTGATGAAACTCGGTGGGAGGCGCGAATGTTTAGCGGCGGGTCGGGAAGAAAGGTAATCTACTTTCTTTCGTTACAGTGAAAGGTGGGCAGCAAAAACCAAAGGCATCACGAAAACATAATGCGCTGTAATTTGGGTGCCAGTCTCCCAATCTTCGCCAGGTTTACAAGGACGTGAGAAAATATAAATAATTTCGCCAAGTTTATAATAAAAGAATACTAATGTTAATGTGCAAGGAATCTAAAATGATTTTTTCCTAGGATCACCAAGAATATGCACGACTGCTCACCACCCACTATGCCTATTATCTATGTTACTTCTTACTGACCTAGTCATCGTTCATATCTGACGCCTGTTCTGGGTTCAATCATCCTCACTCGTGTAGAGATAGGATTATATTGGGTATCACTTTGTCTTGCAGAGGTCATCCTATTTGCATTGAGCCCCTTGTAATGTGGTGTGATGCCCTACTGTGTCCATGGAGCATTGACGCAGAAACGTTACGAAAAGTGTGTGTGGGGGGGGGGGGGGCAGTTGAGCCTTGATCCCATGTTGAGGAAAGCCTATCCCTTATTATCTTTTTTGCATATTTGGGCTCCTTTCGCCTTGGTGAATCGTGTAGCGCCAACAATTCTGTATTCAAAGAAAAGGGAAATATTTCATAAAAATTGCACCAAGGGATGCATTCCAGCAACCCTCTGAGTTGTGTTGGGTGATCCCCGATGCCATCTGGAGCAAAGTCAGAGGGCGCAGTGACGTTTGTTGGGTTGCGTTGCGCGAGACCCGTCGTGTCACCACACCAGTAGTTACGTCAGGAGACAGATCGAGTGACTCCTGAGTTGTACTGAATGCCCTGGGACAGCCACATGTTGACGCGCTGTCGGTCTGCGCGCTGACGGCTGGTGCGGGGCTGGCGGCATCTGACGACAGTGAGTGGGCAGACCAGCCGATCTGTCACGCTGACAGGTCGCAGCCGGCCGCTCCGGCGCCCGTCAACAACTCGCATGCCGCGCACCGCAGACTGACATCGCAAAACGACCCGCCATGCAGGGGTCGTCCATTGTCCAAGCAGAGCTGGGGCTATCAAAGCAGGCATCTGCGATGACTATTTGCAGTAGAAACTTCGAGGAGAAATCGGGTCATCTTAATTAGCATCTTGGAATGAATTCAACACCGTCAGTGGTACTGAAAGCAAACTGGGGCAGTCGTTACATACTTGCGATGTTGGGAGATTTCGGGTGAAGTTTTATGGATAACGATCCATTGCTCTCCAGCCGGGCGGGGTGTAAATAATCCCCTGCTGTGACTGCCAACACCGATCGATCGTCCAAACAAGCAATCCATGTACGGGCGATAGATCAACACCCGATAGTGGAAGGCAATTTCTGCCCTATACGTGTAAGGTGCGCTGTGGAATGTCGTTTATTCCTTATCTCTACAGCACCGGACGAGGAACCATTACGGTTTAGCGGGTATATGACATGAGCCGTAAGGTATTCGTTTCACAGTTCCTCTGAAACCCAGCATTCTTGAGCTGATCAAAGCTCAGTGGTACGCACGACCTCTTGAATAGAAGTGACCAAAGTGTACTTACAACAGTTCAACTGAATGACAATAACCCTTATCAATAAGGCGACAGCCAGAGAGAAGTAACTGCCCACATTCTTCTTACACTTTAGGAATAGTTAGCAGTAGGTATGTATGTACATTCAGGTGTGATGGAATTGTATTACAGCAAGTGAAAATAAACATCGCAACATATCACAAAGCATCACAGAACACACCGTAGAGCATCAGTTAGTAGTATGACTTTTAGCGCTCTAGTTATGCCCACTTATGCCTGTTCACTGAATTGAATAAGCATAATCATTTCCTTCTGCTGAAAAGGAAATATTCAACTATGTAAGGTTGATATTTTCTTCCGGATACCACCAGGCAGGGAAGGAATTTTTAAATTAATAGAATGCAGGAGATAAAAATGGCATTATGACACTATCACTTGAATAAAGTACACGAGAGTAGTTTCCAGTAGGTGTACGAACCCAGCGACAATCCGTCCCATCAGACCATAAATCTTCATCGACTGGAGAATGAGCTGATCCAACTAAAAAGGCAAGAGTCCCATAGATTCCATTAGTTGTAAATCGTTAACAAGAAAAGTGACAAAAATGAATGTTAAATCTCTAGGGAAACTCTGTAAAAAGTACAGGGTGAAGAGCGTGTATATCTTCAATATAAAATAGCTTATTTCGGTAGCAACCATCACGATCAAATATCGACTCGTTGTTTTATTCAACTTCATTACCTATTGACTGTTATAATAACATACTGAAGCCGCAGAACGAGATGCTCGCTTGTAGTTTGTAGTCCCGGTTTTGTACTGTTGCATTTTATTATGTTGTATGTTCGTCTTAAAATATCTGCTTGTCGTTTTCATAGTGTGATTTAACATGGTGAGGTGTGTGTGTGTGTGAGAGAGAGAGAGGGTGATAATTTTGGTGAAAAATGAAAATAAACTAGTCCGTAAGTGGGAACAAACGGAAAAAAATAGCATACTGAAGCTGTGATCGGTTGACATACATAAGCTGAAGTCACAACTTAATCCTTGGGTATCAAGCATCCGGTCGTCCAATCTGACGACTGACTATTTAAATTTTACGCCTTGGTTGGTACCTTTCTCCCTAAACTGGTGAAAACGTTAATTTCGTATGAACGCTCTCCATCTAACTCGACATGGAGATTGATCAGACGGAGCGGATTTAGTCACAGTCGCTGCAATTAGCGTTTCGAACCTAGCGACGAAACTGCTGTCTCATCTCAATACCAATTGACGTTGCGTTCCAACTAGAGAGAAAACAGATGGCCGTCAATTCGCCGCCAGACGGTATCAGTGCTGATGTGTTTTACACCACACTCTCCGCCGATGCGTACTCGCGTGTGGTACAGCTTTGCTGGTGAGCGTGATTCACTCCCCAGCCGACCAGGCGGGGGTGGGGGGACGGGGACGTATATCAGACATCAGGGGACCAATGGGGCAATCACCGCACCGGGGGGATAACAGCTTATTTATGTGTCTGACTGTGCGTTTACTGGCGGGGGCACGACGTCCTGCCCCAGGCTGGTAGCGAGGGAAGCGGCAGAGAACACAGAGGAACGGAGGGGCGGGGGACGGATGGGATTGGGGGATGAATACAGGGGAATTGGCAGAGGGAGGGCGATGGAAGTCGAGGGGATCGGAGGACGATTCCGGACCGGGAGCGCCCCATCGGAGCTCGAGGAGGCCTCTGTTGCGATGGGGGTCGGCAGAGGCGGCTGCCGGGCTGTGTTGATTCTGCTCGGCTCTCGGATCGCAAGCCAGCTGGCTGAGCTCCGAGCGACGTGGGTAAGACGCAGTTGCCGCTGGAACGGGTCCTGATCCGGCTCTGTTGACCTCACCCCATCCACGTCCACGGCCAATGTCGCCACTTCCGCCAAACGACAGATGTGAACTACCTGCCAGGAATCGATATGGATTGTTTAAGAGTTACGTGGCAGGAGCCCAGAGTCCGTCTTGGCAAGACTTCCCGCCGTGGGTCTTCACAGGTGCTCAGATCCTCGGTCGAATCTGTGTACGATCAGAAGGTTTGATAGTGACGTCAGCTACACGTGAAACCAAAACTGACGACCGGAGCTGACCAGCGCCAAGTGCCCACATAAAGCGATGCCTGTGTCGCCAGACCTGGTCGGTGGTCAGGCCAGTTCAGGCCAGGTCAGGCCATGTTGGGCCAGGTTGGGTCAGGTCAGACCAGAGCAGGCTATGTTGAGCAAGGCCAGGCCAGGCTAGACCAGGTCATGTACAGGCAATATCCGGGTGCGGTAGCCAGCCCATAAGCGACGGGATAACTGAGCCTGATGCGAAACGGTGACCGAAAGAACCACACGGTTCCACTGACCATCGACACGGCAACCGACAGACCATTGACACGGTAATCGTCAGACCATTGACACGGTAATCGTCAGACCATCGGCACGGTAACCGAAACACCAACGACTCGGTAAGCCACAGACCATCGCCAAGGAAACCGACAGACCATTGACACGGTAACCGACAGACTGTCGGCACAGTAACCGACAGAGTGGCGCCGTATCGCCGGACCGGTAGCGGCGCAGTAGCCGCTGTTTAATCAGCAAATACAGCCGGCGCCAGAACGGGGAGCCCCAGAGCCTCTCTGCCCGATACCCAGCCCCTTACCCGCCGTCATGGGGCCCGGAGCGCCGGCCAGTCTAGACTCCACACCTCTCTCCCGCGCGTCAGACGACCGTCTTCCTTCCCCGCGGCGTTCTCGAGGCGTCCCGACGTCGCGTGGCGCGACAGGGCTGACCGCCACTTCCTCCACGCGAGGCGACTTCCAGCGGCTGCACGACTGTGCGGCGCCCACCGCGCACCCGACGGCGCCGTAACCGGCCGCGGATGATGCGGAAATGGTGCGGCGGGAGGCGATGCGGGTGGTGTGAACGGTTTGGTGAGCGACACGGGATATGAGTTTAGAGTTGGCATGAGGTAAGCTGAGGTTGATGGACAAATCCACCAAAATAATTTCATTCATTCCAATCCTCGTTCTTCCAAATCATGATAACTGGGACAGCTAATCGACTTTTCAGGTGGTTAATATCCATCTCATGTAATACAATTTGAACCATCCAGTTGTTGTGGGAAGTTCACTGTACGATTCACACAAGATGTTTGTTTGTTTTTGTTTTTCGTCTTTTAAACGAATGCCTGTTGAGCACGGTTGCCAGAGTAATAATGCGAGGAACAAACCTGAGCTGAACGTGCCTATAGCCAAACCCCCAGTCAAACGGAAGCCCCTCGTGTCGGCCGGCCTTCACGCCCTGCCCGTCCCCTCTCTGCCCCCCATCCGTGACCTACGCGCCCCTCTAACCGACGCCAGCAGTTTGGTCTGCTGTGTCAGCAAGAATGTGCTGCTCTCATCAGTTCAGCCGGGCGGCTCGGCAGTGAAACAAGACCACGTCGTCCGGCTCAACCGGAGCCGGCGCATTCCCCACGTACCGACGTTGGCCGTAAAGTGTAGGTGACAATACAGCGCCCTGCTGCAACCCATGAACAATGAGATGTTTGTCGCCCGGTGCGAGGAATGTGGTAACTCCGGGAGCACGGCTCAGCTCGCTGTATCGCTTGGGTACACCTGCTGTGAAGGTAATTCTCCGTAATCAGGAACAGGCTCGGCTTACCGAGGCGAGATTATGGTCGAAGCGACGGCTTATGTCGTCTTGGAGCTGGGGTTGGAGCAGAGTGATACATATCTCATGGCACCTCATAATTTTGGGCTATGTGAAGTGTCGGGTGAAGGCGCCGCTAGTTTTATGAGAAGTGTGCTTTAATTGAACTTTTCAAGTAAATCTCAATTAGGTGGGTGTGTCACGGTGATTGTGATCGTACACTCTTCAGATCTGAAGCAATGGATGTATTTGCTCATCGTTCGCGATTGTTAAGTCTCATTTGAACTAACAGAGGATTAAGTGACGGATTACGCCATTCTGTAAGAATTAAGGAATAGGGATAAGGGAGACTTTGAGATATGGTGAAACTGTAAAATTCTCTCCAACGTTTCAAAAAAGAATCATGAGACCAACAAAGGACGCGTGAAGGCATTGAAGTTAACCACACACAATGCCTATTCTTTTGTACTACACCTTGGCTTGCCATTGCACTCCGAAACTTCCCAATCGCTACGGGCTGCGGTCGGGTCACTGATTTTATTTTCAACGTAAGCTTTCAACGTTTAACTGACCTTATGTGTCAATCAGCAATGTACGTGTGCCGCCCTACCTGATCTGTCTGTAAACGTGTCACGACGGCACCTTTGAACCTCACCAGATCCCGTGTTTTTAAACCATTCTAAGTATCGGAAAAACTATTTTCTTGGTAAATTGATAGCGAAACCTATTGAACGCAATGAACCTACCAATGGACGATAACCACACAAATACCAACTTCTGTGTTTGGGAATGACCCGCACCTCCCGTACGCAGGCACAGTGCGCACGGTGCGGGTGACCGATCGTGTTTGTCCTGCACCGCAACTGGTGTGCACTGGCTCGCCTGTTCATCTTTATTCATCATTAGCCGGTATTTGTTCGAGCTAATGATCGATAGATCGGGCCGTGGCGTAACCATAGAAACGGACCCTGAGTTGGCGCGCGCTTTATTGCGACAGTGAGCTAATGCTGTGCGTGTCTGTGCGTGTTTAATGATGTGGACTGTGCCATACGGCGTAGGAACCGGGGGGGGGGGGGGGGGGGGGTATGCCCCACACCCAATTTCCGGCCAAAATTTTGTCTGAAATCTTTCCTTTATTAACAAACAAAATTTTAGGCGGCGGACGAATCACCAAGGCGAGAGGCACTAAAATATGCAAATAAATTTATCATGGTGGAGGGGGCAGATTTTCCTGAAGATCTAAAAGTTTCACTGGCCCCCACTTTTCGTGACGTTCCTACGTCAATGGACTGTGTTTGCGCAATTAAATCATGTGCACACTGGGTGCAGCAGATTCGTAGAGTGATCGTGTTGTCGCTAACTTTCCATTCAATCGGGAAAATGTGGGTGAAAAATAGGATGGCATAGTGCACTGTCCAAGTTGCAACAGCTCAGAACACCAGTATGGGAAGCCTACAGACAGGTGGATTGCATTCTCAGCACTCAGCAGGTTTTCATGCAATGCTTAAAAAACAGTTTTCCTGGAATATCGGATCGGAAGGAAAGAAGCAGGTTTTGATACCGAAACGAACGACTTAGTAATTTTTCACCCAGTGCCGACACCTTAGGTATAAACCACAAAGCGATTTCTACGTGATAGTAACCACTAACCACTACATTGATCGCGCCTGGTTAACCACATAATAACAGATTGGGGCGCTAAACAATCCAAACAGACAAAAAGATTATGCACCGTGCAAACGCCACCAGAGTGGGCGTGGGTGCGTTGTTTATGTGGAGGCTTGCGTGAGGGCGAGCTGTGTGTGGATATATCTCAGTGACTGTGCATAGCTCAACCACAAAACATGTCTTTATCGACCATAGGATGACTCGGTAGCCGCCCAACGGTTCTTCGGCAACGACAAAGCAACACCTTAGCAACCACAGGACGAACGATAACGCTGCAGCAGAAGTGCGATAGCAGGGGCAACCGGCAGCTGGCCGTCAATGTTGACAGTGTTTGACCTTGGTACAGAAATAGTTACCCACTCGACGTTCAGGATCCCGCTCGGTGTGTTATTGTCCAGTGGGCGGGTAGTTGAACTGTCTTCTCCGTCAGTTGTTAGTCCCAAAGCCGGACCCGGTAAACACACCTTTTATAAAGCCATATCGTTGGTATGGTTGCCATGCAAACTGTTATGAGAAGTTCAGACTGAGAATGACGGACGAAAATACGCATCTGCTGTTGTGACTTTACCATACACAAGACCGACGGGTCGGAGTAGAATTTGGTAAAATAAAATTATAATTCACAATCAAGTTTGTCAACCCAAATTAAATATAGATCCGTCGGGCCGCCGCGCTGGCCGGTGAAGTGATGGGGAGTAGTTGCTGGCTTTGGCGTCCGCGTTGTCAGTGTAAACTCCGCATTACCTTAATTAACTAACACTACATGCATACCAACGAGGCTCCCATCTTCTACATGTATGTATCGGTCAGCAGCCCGTAGTAGATTTGTGGAGAACAAGACCACCTGGTTTCTAGGTACTGATGTCTATCAGATGATGGATGTCTGAACAACACTTCATCGGACAGCAGCGCCCGGCTTCAGCTGGGATCAGGCCGCGAGGGCTCAATTAATGACAGGGACTATCACCCCGTCTCATGAGCAGAGGCTCATTACTTTCACATTGGCCGATGAGGTAGGTTAACGAGCCGGCGAGCTTCGGCACCGACGGATTGAGATATGGTGTGAGAGACAGAATGGCTTAGCTCAAGCCCAAGAGGGAGGGTTAGGCTAGATATGGTGTGAGAAATAGTATGGCTTAGGTCAAGCTCAAGGGGGAGGGTTAGGCTAGATATGTTGTGAGAAATAGTATGGCTTAGGTTAAGCTCAAGAGGGAGGGTTAGGCTAGATATGTTGTGAGACATAGAATGGCTTAGATCAAGAGGGAAGGTAAGGTTAGATACAGTGTGAGAGATATAATGGCTAGGTGCAGAGAGACGGTAAGGTTAGATACAGCAGGCGATCCTCAGAAAGGTTCTCGTTTCCAATTTTATCGCTGTATTGTTTGCTGATGCCTCGCCAGTTTTACTCCGCCATTGGCTAGTGGAGCACTTCCCGCTCCCCCTGGCAAACTTCCTTATCTCAAAACAGAATACGACACATCGAAATGAAACCTTAGGGAGAACGGCGCATTGCTGGACAGTGGGCACCCCTCTACGGTGAAAATATCAAACACTACCAACCACCTGATGTCGCCGACATATTTTCTTTCTTTGACGCTTCATAAGGCATATTAACACAGTTTTGAAAGTTAAGTTCACGTATTTGTCTGATATGGCCAAATTCAACTTCTTTAGTAAGTCGCTTTATATAATGTTTACTGTCCTTGTAGCCGCTATTGATGACACTTTGAGTAAGCTGAAATGTTGTCCCCACTGATCATAGCCAGGTCACAAATTGTATACACACAATTGTAGCCAAAACGACGTTTATTACATCTGATGCTCTCTTTCTATAATATTGCAAAGATCCTACTGCTGTTGACACCGGGGTAATGCGTCTTTTTTGTACATGACATTAGTTATGACGCCTATGAGTCCATTTCATGTCCATTCTATGTGGGTTTTTCTTTTAAAATATATTCCTCAATAAACAGCCAAACCGGTAAGGGAAAGCCAGCTAAAAGTTTAACACGCCAGGAAATGCGTTTAAAGTACCCACCTCAATCAGCTCTGCAGTTACACCCTAACCAATGAACATTCTAAGTTCGTTTCTGCCTTGGATACAAGATGCCATCAGTTCGGCTGTACCCCGAGGGAGATGGCATGGGCTGTTTCAGAATAAGATAATGCTATTTGGAACCTTGGCGAGAGGGCCTCTCTACCCAGACAGGAGCAGAAGGGGCTTCCCCAAACCATGACTGTGAATGTTTCTATCAATAGTGATTCAGGCAACTGAAGAGCGTCTCGGCCCATGCCCCATGCAATTCCATGGATGACTGATTG
>JARFNZ010130920.1:0-11259 GCA_031763405.1 Balanus nubilus
ACCTTCGAGCGACGCCAACCACAGAAAGAGCCGCGAATGGCCCACTCCTTCTCTTTTTATAGCGACGCCCGAAGGCGTAAGTCCTGACGCGTGGTCCGCCCGAGGTTAACGAACTCGGCATCGGGGCTGGTTTCTCGCCAGTCATGGTGAACCCTACTATCCTACAGGCGCGGACTTTACACGTGCAGAACCACCTCTCCTCAATTCGAGCCGTCCGCCCAGCGGTTGTGCTTCCTCATTGGCAGCATCTATATCATAAGTTTGATTGAATATGACAGCGTACTGAGCATTCACGATCTTCTTGATCAATCAAATAAATCTGTCCTGAAAAACTGTTTACAAATCGGTCAACTAGCAGGAAGCGGGAAGATAGAATTAAACCCGGACATACAAGAGCAGCTGCAGGCCGAAAGCACCCAGCTCCGAGACTCCAAACGCTCCAGTCTCATATCACCTAGACTTCGTCGAGCGGCGAAGGGTCTCCGAGACAACCCAGATATTGTTATTAGACGTGCTGACAAGGCTTCTGTTTTCGTTATTCTTAGCAAGGCCGAGTACTTCGCAAAGGTACGTGATATCCTCAATGATGAAACAAAGTTCAAACATTTACACCGCAACCCCGTTGACGATCAGAAGAAGCACCTAAACACGCTGATAGATGCTGCCAATGATTTTATAGACGTTGTAGGTGGTGGCAAAAAGTTTGAACGTATCACTGGAGAATTTAACCCTGGTTATTTTTACGGCAACGTTAAAACACATAAAGACGGTAACCCCCTACGACCTATCATCTCGCAGATACCGACACCCTCTTACCAGCTAGCCAAAACACTCAACTCACTGATAGCACCATACATACCTACGAAGTATTCACTGAAATCTCCAGACGAATTCATTGAGGTGATTAAAGTCAGAGAGCGGAAGGGACTCCTAGCATCACTTGATGCTCAAAGTCTCTTCACAAACGTTCCCATTAATGAGACAATCGACATCATAATCGACTACGTTTACCATCACCCGAGCCTCCCACCACTCGTGATACCATGTGGCCTCCTCAAGGAAATGTTGAGTGCATGTACCCAGGAAGCTCCATTTCGATCCCCAGAAGGCCGCCTCTACCTCCAGACAGATGGAATAGCCATGGGCTCACCACTTGGTGTGCTATTTGCAGAGAGTTACATGACATCTGTAGAGACTAAAGCACTTGATAGCTTGCAAGAAAAACCACACATCTACTGCAGGTACTTGGACGATATTTTCGTTGACATCAAAGACGAGACAGCACTACAGCACCTCAAGCAACAGTTAGAACGGAACTCTGTTCTTTCCTTCACTACTGAGACGGGAGACGGCCACAACCTTGCGTTCCTAGATGTTGACATCAGTGCCCCCAGTGGCAAATTTCAAACAACAGTCTACCGAAAACCCACCAACACCGGCCACTGCTTGAATGGAAGGAGCGAGTGCCCAGATCGATATAGGCTCAGCGTTATCAGAGCCTACATTTATCGAGCACTCAAGCACTCGTCGACATGGCAGCTTGCTCACCAGGAGCTTCAGAGAGTGCGCCAGATTTTGGCGAATAACAGCTACAGCCAGGCAACTATAGACGCCGAAATACAACGCATCCTGACGCAATACAACACTCCAGCAGCACCAGCTAGGGATGAAAACACTAGGGAGAACACGCTTACACTGCTATATGAAAACCAAATGAGCAATGCTTACAAAACAGATGAGCGAATTCTGCAAGGCATTATCCACCGTAACTGTGAGCCGGTACATCCAGGTGACAAACTCAAACTCACGGTGTACTACAAAAGCCCCAAAATGTCAGGTCTCGTCATGAAAAACAACCTAAGTATGAATCCGTCCCCACTGAAACAGACTAATGTGGTCTACCAATATAAATGCACACATGGCGACTGTGCGCGCCAGCACAACGGTAGCTACATCGGCGTCACTACGACAACACTGGGACGGAGAATCACCATGCACCTGCAGGAGGGGGGCCCAAAGCGGCATCTTCATGACACACACAACACACGACTCACCAGGACAGACATGGTAGAAAACCACGTGCATGCGTTTTTAAACACATTTCGCCTAGTTTTGGTTCGCCAAGAGCAAACATGTTTCAACAAACAAACAAAATCACCCTGTACGGTGTACACTCAGTAAATATGTTGGGCACCTACTACCTATCTTTTTTATACAGATGGCCGCCGTTTCAAACCGCCTGTCACACTGGTTTTAGATGGTAGGTATCTCATAAATCAAACAAAATTAGATTTTGACACGACTTTTTTAAGTGTTTGCCTACTTTTTATTATTCAAGAATTTAAAGAAAAATAAGAATACCTCATATTTACTCGTACTCGTAATGTTTATGTAGATCGGCTGTGGTATTTTTAGAGGCTGTCGTTCGCTAAGTGCTCATATGCCTATGGTTGGCTATGGAGCAAATATAACATGACTTAGTGACGTGACCTGATAGAAACTGGGGTAAAGTCTTCACACAATGTGGGTAATTGATTGTGAAACAGTTGTGCGAGATTTGGTGGCTCGCGTAAATATATCAAAACGAGTGAATGAAAGTGTTCCTTTTTTACAATTTTTGTAAAAAGACCCAGTAGCGAAATTATGAGGTCTCCCGAAATCGGCTGTATCAAAATTGTGCAAGAACCTGATGTTTCCTCAGGGAGATGTCGCCGACGAAAGAGTGACAGGCGGTCTGAAACCGCCAGGCGGCGCCGAGCGCCATGCTGTGGAGAGGGAGAGGTATACTGTACCGTAGTACACAGGAGTCAGGCGGAACACACTAGTTACAGGCTTCCCCCACAGATGTCTCTAGTTGTTAGACCTCGACTGACGACTCGTCTCATCCTGCGCTGCTGTGGTAAGCGGTTGGAAGTCTGACATACCTGCAGACTGCAAAGGTGCGGTACTTTCTCTGGCGTGTTTCGGAAAGGATAAGGTATGTTGTCAGGTTCTTAGCAATAACATCGTCACAATCACAGAGATGTGACACCAATCTGAAAGTTCTTGGGATTTTATAGATAGGATTAGGAAGCTACTAAGCATGGGCCATCGAAACTATATCAATGTATATTTGCAAAACTCGAAAATGTTATATAAATAGTTTCTCAACCTAAAATGTTCATTGTATTGCTAAAATGCCTCGGGAAAAGAGGGCAAAGAGTGGAGAGGTGGACTGTATGTGGAACAAGGATCCCAAGGCAGATCTTCCCTCCATGGAGGAAGGCCCCAAGGCTGAGCTTTAGCCATGGGAAGCAGGTACATGAAACGGACTACGAAACAAACGTCTGAAAATGAGACGAAATAGCACTACCAAATTTCCACGGTAGCGAAGCCCGCCCGAATATAACTACTCCGCCGTGTGAGACGATCCCTTCAGTTGTGTGGCCGAGAGTGGCCGCTCCAGCATGTGCTGACATCTGTTGTAGAGTCATAGAACTACCACCGACCGTCGTCGGCTGTGTGGTTCGGCCACGGGTGTTCCATAACAAAGATGTGTTCTGTGCACTGTCGATTGTGCTTATAAAACTTTCATAAATATAACATACAAGTACATTCCATGAAATTACCTTTGTTATTGAAGAATGGGCCATTAAGCATACCTGTGTGAAAACGGCATAAAACTAGGTAAACAAGTTTCGTTATGCTGTGTCGTTAGTCGTTACTCTTAATTAGACAGCCCTCAAAACATGCATGAGGAAGGTGTAGCTAGTTGTCGGAGTTGCTTGTTCGGTTCCTCCGAACGAGTGTGTCTGGTGTGTAAACAGCTTCGATGCCGTTCGTACAGATATGTAAGTGGCGTAATCGCTTAAAAAACAGGGGGTTTATAGAAATGTTAGGTACTGATAGTATTGGTGGTGCTTTTTAAAATTACGGTTTACTCTGAAACTAACAGAATAGTAACTGACACAAATGAGATACGGATAGTCACCTTATTTCTGGAAATCCCCATGGCTTCCCTTGAGGAACATATCCCCCATTTGTTTACATAGCACATTAGTTCCTAAATTTTTCAGTTGTGTGCGCTGCCCGGTCTTAAGGCCGTTGATATTCCACAGACGCACCTATTAGGGTTTGAATGGGCGAGATTGGGTGCTTTATTTGGTAAACGAAAATAAGTATATTTTATGTTATTTCTGTAAAAATAACTGTAACTAATTGTATAATAGATGCTGATATATTTCGGCGAGATTGGGTACTAATATAGTTTTATGCATGAGTGACATTATCAATTCAGTTTACGAACGAGCCGAAGGCGAGTTCAAGTTCGACTACATTGCGGATTTTTTTTCGAGAGTTCGGGTTCACCAGGACATTATCACTTCTAGGTGTACATTAACACTTCTGTTAAATGTACGGCTCAAATTAAGCATTAAATCAATGGCAAAACAGTCTTTGGCCGTGCACTAATGATGATAGAAGGAAACATTCCTGATTTCTCCGTCTATAGAATAGCAGTGCATGCTCAATCATCAGAAAATTCTTTTGCTGAGGAAAATACAGATCGGTAAAATGGACCGCCTTTGGCCCCTTTGCGCCAAGCCCCTGGCTTCATGCAGAACTCTTACTATGCAGTTCTGGTTGTGGGTAATCTGTCCTTTCCATAATAAAATAAATCTGACACACAACATTTTATGATTATATTGTTACGCTCTAGACTTCTCTACACATTCGTCTGTTATTATTTTCGATTAACCGTGCAAGTTCATTTGTATTTCTGCATATATTTCACTTCATTTGTCCGTATGACGCCTCGCCCGGGTTCCTGGGTGCCATATTGCCCCTTAACAGCCATACTGATATGGTTTAATTATGTTTGAAGCATGGCAGTGAAAGCAGGCATTCAGGATTACGTGTATGTCATGGTAGAGTGTATGTATTCTGGACATGTTGTAGGCAGAAACTTAAAGAGTTTATTTTTGGTACTTACAGTGTATGAAATGTCCAATTTAATTGTAAAATGCTGAACAACTTCCAAACTGCAAAACGTTGACACGGGGCGTAATGCTAAACCGAAAATACAGACGCTATAAGTTCATTTTGGACACTTTCGAATATGACGCTGTCACGTTTCCTTAAATGGACATTGTCACCTAAAATACAACATTTCATATGTGATAGAGCCATTTTTCCCTGTTAAACCGCTCCCGTCCTTTTAAAATAATTTCGCCCTCCCTAGTTTTAGGAAAACCGTAGGTACTTTCCCAACCTAACAGACTCTGGAATGACTGAAATGGCATCGTCACTAAATGACATTTGAAGGGAAAATTTAATTAGGATTTTGGATTGTACCAGCAAAAGAATGTTACCATCGTGTTTTCGTTCAAAGTTCTATTCTCAATTATTTTTTAGTCACACACAGTCCTCTCGTGATCTTTAGAAAAACATGAATCAACACGATTCGCACATGCTATGGCTAAGTTAAGTACGCAATGCCCTTAACAGTGTTTTCGGATTCCAATCGGCTTTCGCCCATCCTCTGCGGCGAATTGGAATATTCTGCTTGGCAGCGCATAATAATTGTAAACAAAGCGCACAGCAGAACCTGTCGCCAATATTTTCTTTACTTTAATATACTTTACCTTAATTTAATTCACAATGACATTTTTCACATTTAGGCAATATTTATGGTGGCTATATTTTAGCGAAATAAACAAACTGCGTAACAGAAAACATTACCAAGAAAGTATGAAAAGTGCCAAATTCGATGCAAATATTTATGGTGGCACCTATCATGCCGAAATAGTGCGGATCATAACCAGGCCATTCTTTTGAGATTTGGAGAAGAGTAAAAAATAATTTCCTAATATATCCTGTTTGGTGATGTGGCTGCACGTTTGAGCCTTACCATCAGCGACACAAAATTCTCCACGTTGATTTTAACCGGTTTTTACATTACCGCCAAAGCTTGACAATGCCCTTTAAGGTCGTCATAATACCTACACATTGACATCAGGCGAATCACCACAGAGTGCCCTTCGCCACTTCCTCTGATTTATCATAGACCTATCTCAGTTTTTGTTTCATTGTTACCACAGTATCTCAAAGGGTATCGAAACCAATAAGTGTTAATCGATTACAGGTTTTGTGTTCCGGTTTGCGTGTTGTTGATTAATGGTCGGTAATAGCGGCTGATAATCTAAGGCACCATTCGCACTGAGCGTAAAGGAAATGTTAATAAAACACAAATTTTGGTAAATTGGGCAAGCCAGAAATGGCCACAACCACAAACGCCACAGGTCACAAACGGATAACATTTCGACTTTGAAAATGTGAAAATAACGTAGAGTTTATTTTGACAAGGCTAAGACAAATTTACAAATCGAGTGACTACGTTTGCTTTACGTTTGCTTCGGTAAACATCAAGTTGCTTCGGTCATGTCGCTTCGGTACGCAAATGTAAAGTAAACGTGAAGCAAAGGCAGACTCTCGACAATCTTACTTTGTCTCAGCCACGTCAAAACAATGGAACTCTACCTTATCGTCATACCTTCAACGTCGTTATCTTATCCGTCTGTGACCTGTTTGTGATTGTTGTTGTCCAATCTCACCCAACTTCCCAAACCTAATGCTCTGTTAACGTTCGCTATACGATCATTGAGAATCGGGCTGTATATCAGAGCGCAATATCAGGGCGATGAGAATCAGAGCGCAACATCTGTCGCCTTAGTTTCTTGTCACTAGATGGCACTAGTATTGAGCGCCTGAAGTTATACTGTACCGCATAGGTTGAGGCTCATTCCTGTCCCTAGATGGCACTAGTAGTGAACACCTGAAGTTATGCTGAACCGCATAGCATCAGACTTGTTCCAGTCACTAGATGACACTAGAAGTGCCATATAATGCCTGAAGCTATGCTGTACTGTATGGCTTGAATCCAATGACAGTAATCTACGGAATGGGGAAAAAGAGTCCGCAACATGCAATATCGGATATCAGCCAATTTATTAGCAGAATTCGCTACCTTTGCGACGAACAGCTAGCAGCCGACGGCAGCCGGTAGTCTGAGTTAGGCGTGAATCGCCGACCGGTGTCTCACCCCTTGATAGTTACTGATACCCAGTCAACTGCGGGATAACGTGGCATTAGCCGCGTATTTTCTTTTAACACCAATATTACTTCCACAGAATCGCAGTCAAACACTCGGCCGAGCCGATGAACCAACCGCCACGAACAGACCAGATTGTTTGTTTACCGGCTATTTATCGACACATCAGCCTACTTTGCAAAGTATTAGCGTCAAACATACCCGGGATGACCGCAGATCATCCCGATCTCCTCAACTGGCCACGGCCGGCACAGGCACAGGCGGACCAAGCGTCCAGCGCGAAGTCGACCGACCCGACATATACCAGCTAACATCCGCCTATTACCAATGTATCGTGATTCCATAAATATAACATCGTGCTCTAAAATATGTCTATAATTAACTTGATTTCACGACTATATGAGTTGACTTATAAACAAAAAATGTTTGAGAGCCATATGGAGTATATCGCCCATGGATGCAGGCGCTATGATAACACTTGGATCCGACCTGGATCGATTCAATCCGACTTGGATCACTTGGATCGATCCGATGTTTGATCCCCTCCTCACATCCCCTCCTTCATTGCGCTCCTTCTGCTCCTCATCCCTCCATTCATCCAGATCCAAAGCAGCGACTTTGACAGATACATTTATTCTATGTAGTCGGTACATTGAATGCACATCGAAAAATATAAATTAAGGAACAGTATGTAGCCGTGACTGCCTGAACTCACGGCGGGCATGGCTGTACCTACGCTCGTCCAGCTCTCAGGTATGTTTGCACATACGGTGCACACCTGTGTGTGTGCAGGTGTGAGTGGAAGTGTGTATTATGTGTGTGTATTTATGTTTGCTGTACACGCTCATACAATGGCGTACTCGCAGAGCACAAAAGGGCCGGTTGAGGTGGCATCTATCCAACGCTCCATGTCTCGGGACGTACATCAGTGAACCGCTTTGCAGGCTTTCCAGCCAACAGTGAGACAACCATCGCTAACCTCAGGATGGGACAGATGCGAATCCGCTGTACAGAAGAACGCCAGAATATTTGTGACATTCATTTTTTCGTGACGTTCGCAGAAGGAAACCAATAAACGAGCGAAGGTACGAGAGAAACACACTGGAACTAAACAACATGACTTTGAGATAGAGTGGTGCACGTGCAAACAGTACAGTGAAACGCAGAGAACACATAGGACCCCAAACACGAGGCCGAGCAAACGCTCATAGGAAGAGATCACTGAATTAGAACGATGGAGCAGAACCATCCGTCAATCTCCCCCTCCCCCTCCCCCTCCCCCGCCGCCCGCCATCCGTTAGTTATTAACATATGCCGTTGGACAGCCATCCGGAGTGGCTTTCAACAGGACCGGGAGGCTCCTGGTCCTCTGTGACGGGGTGCCTGTCGCATACGGTGTGACCACTGACAGCATGATCCTGACCTGACCCCTCCGATGACCCTCCGCGACCCAGCAGCGCGCTCACACCAAACACAGAGAAAACCGAGACGCGAGACGACGGCGGCACCCGGCTACCGCCATCGAACACAAAATCTGACCAGGTCGTCCGCCTCTCGTGCCGAGCGGAGGACCGGGGTGCCGGTCTGACCCCGACCGGACCCCGCTGTCCGGACACCGTGACCCACTGACCCCGGACGGTCGACACGCTCCGTTGTGACTAGGTTTCCTCCTCCCGACAGGGCCTCCACCCGGCTCGGCACATCGCCGTCCAACAGCAGAACACAGCGGCCGAGCGGCCGGCGACCGGTCCACCCCTCCCGCCACCGTCTGTCGCCGGCGCCGGTGGAACATCCCCTCAGGTGGAGCGCCCTTGGTCCTGCCGGCGACCCCGCGCCCACCCCGAACCCGACCCCTGCCTGACCCCAGAGACGATCCCGTGCAAACGCCCGCAGACTCCCTATTTGGTTTGTGCAACGGCCACAGTGAGCGGCCCCTAATACTGAAGAGAATATTGTACTTTACCAGCACACACGCACGCAATGGATTATGTCATTTCACTAATTAACATCGTCCCAGCGATGATTGCACTAGGCCTGGTACAAAACAGCGGCGGCGCTGCCCGGGTGACGTCACAGCCGGCGGACGCACGCCATTGGCGGAGACCGCGCGTCAGTGTCCGGGAAGCACCGGCGGTAGCAGGCCCGTTTTATTGTTCTGACTGACAACGCACTTCCGCATGTGTTTCTCCAGGGTGGAGGCTACCGAGAAGGGCATCGTGCAGAAGCGACACTGGTACACGTCCTTGCCCATCCGGCCGTGCGTCTTCATGTGCCTGGTCAGCTTGCTGCTCTGCGCGCAGGCATAGTTGCACATATTGCAGCGATAGGGCTTTTCGCCGGTATGCGAGCGCCGGTGCACCGTCAGGTTGGAGCAGTTCTTGAACACCTTGCCGCAATACTCGCACGTGTCGCGCCGGCTGCGCTCCCGTTTCGGAGAGGGTGAGTCCAGGCCGATGCGGCCGCCCGGCTTGGGCGCGAACGGAGCGTGTAGGGGCCGCTGCGCCGCCTTGAGGGCACACTCCGACGCCGCCTTGGCGTGGCTGAGGAAGTCGGGCGCCGAGCGCGGTGGGAACGGAAAGTCGCGTGACATGGCCATCGGCGGCAGCCACAGGGCCGGGAAGAGGGCAGGGTCGGGCGGCTCGCGGCCGGCCAGGTCCAGCTTCAGCCGGCGGGCAGGGTCGAAGGCTGCCTCCAGACCGAGCAGCGAGCCACGGCTGAGGTCCAGCGCCGGCTGGTGGCCCAGCAGGCCACCGCCGAACTCGTCCCGAACCTTGATCGTGCTCCGCTCCGTCCAATTCGCAGCTCCGCTCTCCTGCGAAGCGTCCCGGGCCTCGCCCAGACGCGCCTCGCTGGGCCGTGCCTCGCTGTCACGCGCGCTGCTCTCCCGAGCTTCGCCGTCGCGAGTCTCGCCGAAACGCGGCTCTTCCTCGCGAATATCGCCGCAGTGCGTTTCTCCCGCTTGCGCGTCGCTCTCTCGTGCTTCGCTGCCGGGCGCCTCGCTGTCCAGGGCGTCGCTGTCGGGCACTTCGCTGTCCTGTCCGTCGCTGTCTCGCATCTCACTGTCGTGCGCCTCGCTGTCGAGCAGCTCGTCGTCGCTGTGGTTGCTGTCGCTCAGGGGCTCCTCTTCTTTGCCCGACTCGCGCAGAGCCTGTTTGTACGCGTCCCGGTAGGCGTTGATGTTGGAGAGTCCGAATTTGTCCATCAGTTCTCCGACCAGCGATGATTTCTCCGACGATGGGGTCGGCGGCAGGTTGTTGTTGGGTGTGAGCGGGGCCGGCACTGGCGTGGAGGTGGCCGACTTAGTCGACAGATCCTCCGGCCCGTCCGCCTCGGCCGTCACAGAAGAGTCCTCGTCGTCCTCGTCCAGGAGATCCTCCTCCTCCTCCTCCTCCTCCTGAACGCTGGCGTCCTCGTCCTCCTCCTTGGCATCATCGCTGGCCTGCGAGTTTTTTTCCACACTGAGTTCGAGCTCCTTCATGTGGGTCTTCATATGCCGCTTCAGCTTGCTGCTCTGCGTGCACGCATGGCTACAGATCTTGCACTTGTACGGCTTTTCTCCAGTGTGAATGCGCCGGTGCACGATCAGGTTGCTCTGGAAGCGGAACACCTTGTGACAGTGCTCGCATGCGCGCGGCCGCTCCTTCCTCTTCGGCGGGCCGGTCCTCACGGCCGCTGCCGGCTGCTGCACGGGGCTCGGGCTGGAGGTGCTCGGGCCGGCCGGAGAGCCGAACGGAGGCGGCGAGACGCGCGCCCGCTTGGCCGGCGGCGCGAGCAGGTCGGCGGCAGGCAGGGAGGCGCCCGCCAGCTGCCGCAGCCGCTGAGAGTAGAAGTCGAGCGGCTCCATGGGCAGCGAGAGGGGCGGCCGCGGCCGCGGGGCCAACTCGAACGGCGGCATCGACAGCGGTGTGCTCAGGTGGAACTGCTCAGAGATGATGTTCTCCATGCGGAAGTTGTGACTAGGCGGCCGGCTGAATGGCGCGTTTAGCATGGAGGGGAACGGCTTGTCGGCGCCGAGCGGCATCCGTAGGAACAGCAGCTCGAAGCCGGTGTGCGAGGAGGAGGTGGGCGCTAGCCGTGTCGAGACGGGCGGCAGCGGCGGCGGTGGCGGCGGCCGCACCACCAGCGGCAGCGGCGCCGGCTCTGGCGCGGACCGCGGTGGAGAGGGTTGCCGG